>JAKOGI010003101.1:0-62500 GCA_029747015.1 Carnegiea gigantea | reverse complement strand
AGAGTGCATGTAATGGTTGTCTCTAGAAGCATGCAGTGATAGTTGCCAAGTGATGATGGTTTCACTAAACCTGCAAAAAGCTTGAGTATATGTATACAACCCACAAGTACGAGTGCATATTATCATGCAGTAGTAAAGTTTTTAGTATCACCGAGTTTCTTACATAATATAAAAATGATTGGGAATATAAGCTAAATGTACTTACCTATTACTATCTTTGCTATCTTTAGTTGTGATTTAGCCTTGCCTGGCTTTAGATGGTGGCATGCTTCTAATCGTTAATCTTTTATTATCTTTTGCATTAATGGCTAATTATCTAGGAGTAATTTGGCAATCACTAATTGAGGGTGTTACAGTTGTAGTATTAGAGTCTATGTTTAGGAATACTATGAGCTATCGAATTATATCACTCATGCCGGAAGACACATATAGGTTAATAGTTGATTTTGAAATTAGGGCTTTCAATTTAGTTGCTGATGTTAAGTGCACAAAATATATCATATCACCTATAGTGTAGTTATCTCGTACTATCATGTTTAGAAATTAAAGGTATTGTGCATAAGGAACTATAGCTCTTTTGAGCAAGACTAGTAATAATCATTTGTATCCTTAAAGCATGTAACAATACTTACATTAAAACCATGTGCAATTTGTCTATTCCCAAGGAGCTGTATATTATGTATTATGTGGAAGGATATAAGTAATATAGATTTTTGCGTTAGAGGATACCTTAATATGACGGGGGTTCTGTGGATTTATGTGAGACCTTCATAATGACGTGAATATGCATGGATCACATTATTAAAATGGAAGTAGTGAATGATAATAGCATTATGGCTGTGGCCTGATGGGAAATGGTTGTGGGAACAAGGAGATTGATCATGTGTTCTATAGCTTTTTAGAAGGATAATTGAATCTGGTGATAATAAATGACTAATGTGATGATATTAAGGCACAAACTAAACTTACAGATAAGCAAGAAATTAGTTGAAAGTGGGAGTGTATTATAATTTTAGCATATCAACTTGGATTCATAATTCGTCATTGTGATAAGTTCAATCTTAAACACGACGTGAAGTTACTTTAAGTATTAAATTCACTGTGATGCCACGCCCAAAGGGAGCAAGCATGTCACCGCCGTGGATGCTTGACTAGAAACACCCATAAGGCTATCTAAATTTCTTAACCTTAATTAACATATTACCAGGCAAGCATGGCGAAAACTCATAACGAAATCTAACAAAAGTTTGAGGGTTAGTTCTAAAACATATATTTACTTACATACTTAAACCATGTCCATAATGTTCTTACACATGTGCAATCCTAGAAATACATCCATACTTATATTTACTTAATATAACTCGCAACATAAACACATATCGGGGTCTACATTTCCAACTAGGTTCTTCAAAAGTGTTTCATAGCAGGCTAGCTTTCTTAATGCTCTTACTATCCCTTTTTGCTTCCAAAACCTGAAAAATGGGCAAGGTCATGAGCTCCCAGAACCCAGTGAATAACCCTTTCCTTCCTCATTGTCACACTTCGCACATTAACTGGTCAACACAATACATAATCACACAATACACATATCTTATGACATGTAAACAGAACGTAGCATATAACATATTGAGGGCGATAAGAAAACATGTTTATGCTTCAGAAATCGAAATAAACTCATATCATTCATATCTAACATGCTCCCGAACTTCACAAAATACACACAAATATGTATGTCATAGGTGGGTAATTAGACGAATTTAGTTGTACCTGTCTCATACCAGGTACGATATAAGGAGCCTCGTTCTCGCTTGAGTCCATGAACAAGCTTTGCTGTCAGTCTATTTGTAAAGCCCCCTAATTAAGCATGTTCCACTGTTTGCATTCTCCTTAATAAACCTCTGAATTAGGACTAATGAACTCAATGATAAAGGCATTAACGCCGTCCAAAAGGACAAGGCTTGAAGTGTGTGTGCTAGATTGTGAACTAGAAATAACATAGTTAGACATAGCTTCAACCATACACATTCATGGATTGTCAAACCATATACAATCAACTATTACCCATATATGGTTTATACATCGCAGTATAGCAATTCATCATATAATCTACACCTTCATCCACTCAAGATTTCAAAGTATAGCTCCGAAATAGACATGTATTTTATCATTGTTGATCCCTCTAGATTCTCTTGTTTAACTTATTATCTTCGTCCGGTTTGCTACCATGAGGGCGATTCAATGAGCATTTACCTAAAACAAAACATGAAAATATTTCGAACTATAAGCCGAAGCTCAGTATATGCATTCCTGTAGTGTTAAATGATCTCTACATAAAATGATTGGGCGCCCACTTGCAATTCATTTTAAGTTAAAACGATGAATGAGATGACTGTAAGACTGCATTGCTGGTTATTATCTGATAGTGAACCTCTTGATACTATTACAATCTATGGATAGGTGTACACCTGCCAAGCCAATCGGGGATCTAGCCTGAAGCCACACAATTAAGTAGAGGGCAAATGCCCTATAGATGATAACTGGCGGGGTCACTAAATAAATGATAAATCACTGTATAAACTAATTTATTGACATACTTACCAAAACATGATAATTTTGATAAACACACTCTAATTTCTAAAGATACAGGCAATGAACGTACCTGATGTCTTTAAAATACAATCTCACTTGATAATTCTTATGCACAATTGGAAATGATAAACTAGACCCCGATTCTATTTAAGAAATTTAATTATAGGTATATGTAATTAGTAAACAATGCTGACTTTCATAGTTGTAGCTATAACAGAAATTCCTTAAAAGGCATTCAATACTCAAATAATTCCATAGAAGATAAGTTACACCAAAATGATTTGAAAGCTAAATGAATTAGGGTAATTTAACTCAAAGTGAAATATTGTGATCAAAGTAGAATAATTGGAACCATAAAAGAAAGATTTTGATGGTTATAAATTCATCATGGATTTTTGATATTTCTAAGATGGATAATAAAGGTTTGAGGCCAATTGGAGTGGTGGTAGGTTCAGAATAATTTTAAACACACCAGTTTGGACCAACAAATAATAATCTTGATTTATCAATCTCCGCACTTCTCCAATTTTGTTGCACATGTCATACCACTTAGTTTTCCAAACCAAATAAGCGTTTAAGTACAATCAAAGTTGTTACTGATTCAACGTCCACCTTAGAAAATTCATAACTTTCAACCCCGACCTCCAATTAAGCTCCCAATGTGAAAGATTAAAAAGTCCCTCAACATTTTCATTTACAACCCATAACACAATCACCACCACTCAAATCCCAAAATTGAGCCAAAACACCACCCTATGCAGTTTTGGTCCTGTCTGCGCAGTCGGAGTAAAACGGCCATAACTTCTTGCATAGAACTCGAATTAAGGTGATTCAAAATCTATTTGAACGATAACACATTGATCTAGCTCCCCACCAAAATTCATGATTTTGGAACCAGCCACGAATTACCAGGTTTCCTCGGAACAGACTCCTATTTTTGTGCCCTTTACAGCTTGCTACTTACTTTATAATCCTCCTTTTTCACATGATTACCCTCTAAAATCACTTGTTGAAATTACCAAAGCATGGGGTGACCCTCAAAATCACTTTAGAAAGCCATAATCCACCATTTTTACTTCACAATCATCCAAGATTCATTTTCAAATCTAAAACACACACATGACATGCTTGTTGACAAACATCATTTAAACTATGCATAATTCTCATAACCCTAGATTATGTTGCGCTTGAATTTGCACTTGAACTTCTCTAAAATCAATACCAACACCATGATATTCATTAGCAATACCAAAGATCACAAATTCACGAATAAAATAAAAAAAGCACAGGGTTAGGGTTTACTTACTTTAAGCTTCAAACAAGGAAAGTTAGAGATGTTTGAAGCTTGAAGAAGTGAGAGGGGTGGCTGGTGCTGGTGCTGGTGGTCCGATGGCAGCCTCCTAGTGGCAGAAAGGTGGCAGCAAGTGGCTGGAAATTAGTAAATACAGCAGCAAAAAGGAGGGGGCTGTGTAGCGCGGTGGAGAGGGAGAGAGAGTAAGTCATGATATTTTGTAAGTTTTGCTTGGTGGAAAATGACTTAGCTAATACTTGGCTCAGTTTTTAACCACCAAAAAGCATCTTTTTGCTAACGATAATTAGGTATAATTGACGTAATTAGCTAAGCAAATGGGTAGTGACTTGTTGGGGTCAAAATTGGGTCTAAATGAATTTGGGCCCCAAAGAAATACACCTTACGCGATTGAATTTTCCATGACTTGGAATTAAATTTTCGGATCATTATGCAAAATAATTTAATCTCTTAAATCATATTTATCTAGGGACTATTATGGATTCACTCGAAATTTTACAATAATGAACACCCGAATTGCAAAGTGGGGCCCAAAATGAATTTTCCTAACCAGGATGATTAAATAAGATAAAGAAACGTGAAAAATTAAAAACATGGCTTAATTAAATAAATAAACATAATTTAAGGTTGGGCTATTACAGTCTTCCCCCTGAAAGAATTTTGTCCTTGAAACTTATGAGCTTTGAGAAAACATGTAAGTTTATCTTAAATAGATGTGGATACTTGGTTTGCATCTTATGCTCGGTCTTCCAAGTGGCTTCTTGGGAGGTATGGTTTGTCCATAGCGTCTTGACTAGCGGTATCCACTTATTACGCAGCTGCTCAATCCTGTAATCTAGTATTTAGATTGGTCACTCTTCATACACTAGATCTCCAGTAACTTTGACGGGTTCAGATACTATAGCATGTTCAGGATTTGGAATGTACTGCTTGAGTTATGAGGTAAGAAACATGTTATGCACATCTTTGAGTTATATAGGCAGACCCAGTCGACAAGCTATGGGCTTACAGGTGTCTACGTATTGTATAACTACTTAATCCTATGTTTCAGTAGCAGATCCAGATACTTCTCACACATTAGCTTTAATGAACTCAATTATCTCTGGTATCCAGTCTCTTAACACCCCTATCCAGAGAAGTTCTTTGGAATACTTTATATCTCATATGAACTTTAATTGTCTCCTTCTTTGGTCAATATGACCATATGACTCTTGTGTAGTCCTTGTGTCACTTTAGCACGTACTTGAACTGTCTCATTATTCTCGATGTTTCTTCTAACTTACTCTAATACCACTAGACATTATTTGAGATTACGCCCTTATCAAAAAGTTATCATCTGATATTCTTAATGTATCACATGATCTCCCATCTTCAGACTACTCAAGGATCTATTCCCGGTTGATAATGAGTGATGAAATGACCGTGATTGAGGATGAGAGCGATGGGATTGTTAGCCAAGCTAATTTTTGCATACAAATGAAATAAACGATGAGACTAGCAAAGGCTAATAAAGGAGAGATTATCACGGGGTGGTTAGAATAAAGATAACCATGAGTGCATCCAAAATTCTGAACCATAATACCATAAGAATCGTGGTTTATAAATATTGATTATAAAGGATCCAATACATAGTTATTCAAGAAGATAGATAGCCCAGATACCTTTGAGTTTAGCTAATGATTTAAAAACAAAATGGCCAGCAACGGAGTTCCGCCAACAGGGTGACTTTTTAGATTCCATTAACAGGATAAATGCAATTGAGGGAGTGGCTAAACAAAATACAATAAATAGAGAAATAGATTAGATAAACAAGGTACACCAGATAAATAAATAGCTTGATCAAGCAAGATCTAATGAATAGATAAATGGATTGTATAAGCTGCAGTGGAAACATGCCTTTACTCATATGGAGCCAAGTCAAGCACGGTAATAAGATTAAATAAGGATTACTGAAGTTTACTTATGAGGATATAAGATATAAGTGTGAGAATTGCAAGTGCAATAAACAGATCAATAGATCGAATCAGTAAAGTGCAATGGATAGATCAATAGATTGGACGAGTAACGTACTAATGGATAAGTAAATAGATTGAACAAGTGACATTAGAAACGTGCCTTTGCTCATATGAAACCAATTCAAGTCCAGCAATAAGATTGAACAGAAAAGCTGAAGTTTACTTATGAGCATTTAAGATATATGTGTGGGAGTTGAAGTTAAAAATACAGAGAGTAAGGGGATTATGACAATCACAATCACCCACACCAATAAGAGTTGAATTACATTATAAATTCAAAACAAGTTATACGAGCTTATTATTATGAATAAATGAAATGTAAGGTAGATGTGTGAATCGTCTCTCAATGGAATAAACTACAACTCATGATCATGAAATAAAGATGGTGAAGGTCGAGAGCACTGGAATGTTGACAACCATATAAGGTCGAATAAAAATGTATTACACATTTAACAATGGGTTTGCAAAGACATGAAAGATCATGCTAATAGGAAATATTGGGCTGAAATGCAAGGGAGATGAAACAATATTAGATAGTATCAAGTTTTGAAGATGAGACAAGCAAACAATTATAAGAATCACTATAAAAGGGCATTCTTGCAAAAGATAAACTGTGGTTGCATAGTTTAGGTGTGATATCTAAACCTCAAATCATTCCTGAAAAAGACTTATGTTGTTGGTAGTTAATCCCATAAATCATTTATTCAATGTATATGGAGCTTACTTTTGATAGTGATCTTATTTAACTCTTTGTACGCTGTACACAAGCATAAGGTTCTACCTTCATTCTTTGCACATATAAAACTAAGGTTTCCCATGATGACACACTTAGTTAAATAACTCCCTTCAATAACAACTCATCTTACTAAATCTTTAGTTCTTTGAACTCTGCTGGGGGTCATATGATAGGGGCTCTGAAAATGGATTGAGCACCTTGAATTAGGTTGATCTAAAAATCAATGTTTCTTGGGGGAAATTAACCCTAAAAGTCCTCAAATGAAACACCTTTAAATTCACAAACTGTAATTATGGATATGTATATATCGGGTGTGGTTACATATCACTAATATTCAATGCATTACTGGCACGATAACTCACTTCCTTGCACAGCGCAATTAGGGCGGAAATAGGGTTTTTCTTCCCTCGGTCCATAGAAACACACGTCTAGTCTTTCCTCATTCCTCAATCTAACCTTAAGATCTTTACAAGTCATCTTCTATAAGCACATAGTTAGTTCATCCCCATAATGATAACAAGGTCTACCAATCAAAGTGGATTGAATGCCTAATGAATATGGTTCCGACAATGCTAATAGAGGCACATTTATAAAAGACAACACATTCAACTGCCTACTAGTCTCAATAAATTTAAAGGACAGGGGACAATCTAAAGTGTAAAGAGATGTAACCACACTATGAACTCTTGCAAAGATATCTCTGTATTGGTTATGAAGGACTGGCATGTAAGCTGAATGAATAAAAGGACGAAGATTTGTAATGAAAGAGGTAAGGCATATAAATGACCTGCATATACAACACAAGCGGTTTATTCATGATGGTCATGATAGTAAAGTAAATGAATGATGTTATGAAGTTGAGAGGGAGTATTAAGTACTAAAGGTGAAAAAATATAACAAATTACCAAAGAGGCATTTGAAAAGTCATACGGTACTCACAGGTAAGTAAAATGATGAATATGAGGGTTAACAACACCAGAAGGAAAATTTTATTCATCTGATGTTTGAAAGGCCAATACATCAAGATGAAGGAGTCAGTTTTATGACTGAGCATGATGGCATTGGCATCCATCAATAACACATTCTGCAGTAAATAGAAGTCTTGGGTGGGCATATAAATTTTGAAACTACTGGCAGATGGAAATAGCACAAATCATTGTTTATCATTAATAAGATAGGCTGTACTAGTAAAGAAAGGATTACCAAAATAACTTGAGTAACGACATGCAGTCACGGTCATAGAGTAGTAAGCCAACATGATGTTACAGTGCTATAGAAACACGAACAATATGGATCCATTTAATTGCTGAAAGGGCGCTCAATGACTAGATCTGAAGCAACCAAAGGCCTTACAAACAATAAATAAATAGTGCCCGAATAGAAGCAAGAAGTTAAAGTAAGTGACAGTAAAAGTATAAGCATAGTGATGACTAAATTGTAAGTAGAATGAGTCAAATATACTTAGGAAGAACGGCAAATCACACAGTAATGCACACTGGGGGTCATTATGGGCTCTATTATGAAAACAGAGAATTAAATGATTATGATTGTTAGGGTTCGTATCGCCTAGAAGAAAGGATCCTCAGGTGTTAAACTAAACTAGAACCAAATGATTATAATTGTCAGGGTTTGTATCGCTAAGAAGAAAGGTTGCTAAGGTGTTGAACTAAACTGGAACCTCATGTATCCCACTCATTCTGTAACCTTACTACCATGTCATGAGTTGACCTAAACTGATGCCCTTCTGAGTAAAGTAATCTAATCTCATGTATCCACTTGATATTGCTTTGAATGGTCTCTATATCCCTGACTCTTATTGAGAATGCAATAGCGGAAGCTGGTCAATAAATATAGCTAACTATAAGAGATTCAGGTAATAAAAGATATGGTGTGTGATACTTCTCTGATCCTCTTCATCACCCATTACTGCATCACTGAACAACTCATAACCCAACTACACACCCCATTTCTGAAAATTCCTTAAAAGTACGATGTGCATACGAGCAAAGTCTAGTAATTATGTGTACATACATATCACTTGATACTAGTGAAAAAAATCTACCTAATACTGGTAAATTGAATATCCTCAATACTAATAAAATGAATGCACTTAGTACTAGTAAAATGAATATTATATCACTTCTTTGGGTCCTTTTCCTTTAATCGTACATATCTAACTTTCACTGCTCCTAAACAATTAAAGGTAACTAGGGCAGAAATAAGTCAATAACAGGACGTAATGGGAGCATTGCTGATGCAAGGTCTTAGTGTCAAGACCAGATAATTCCTATACATGACAGCTTAATCTTACTCGTACCACCCATATAATGCCAAGTAGCACACCATAAGCTACAAACTGTTATCACCAGACATAAGCACTCATTGTACTGTTGATCTCATACCGATTCACTTCAAAAATATTATCCTATAAGGCATTTCCTCCTCTTGAGGTTTACATCTAACTTGACACTGTATTAATTCCTTAAAAAGTTGCAAATGTCATCCTTACATCGGTTTTCAACCATCACTGTACCCAAAATTAGGTATATTATCACACTCAATGAAACTCTCAAATCCTGGGGCAAAACGGATAGAATTCCGCTCAAAAACTAACTAAAAGCCGACTTAGAACCTTACAATAGATACCTGAAATGAAGAGAAACACTTCAATAGTTCAACGGTAACACGTCGGAGTTCATAACTCAACAGGTCACACACCCGAAGTGCGCGATTGTAAAAATTTAAACAAATGAGATAAATAAAACATAAAATACAACTCCCAGATAAATGAGAGCATGCCTCACCAACAGGTCACCCAAATAGTTCCACACTCCACTTTGCTAATGCTCGAATCTCAGGATATTACCAAATGATTGAATCACCCAAATGGAAATGGTTCCTCCTTGTATGCCCATCCATATGAACTTATAGTTAATATCTCATTTAACTGGTCTAACATATCTCATACACACCTTAATAGCTAACTCATAAACACTTGATAGCTCACAGTGGCCCTTAAAACCTTAGCTCTGATACCAAATCTATAACACCCCCTAATTATGCATGCTCCACTGCTTGCATTCTCCTTAATAAATATCTGAATTAGGACTAATGAACTCAATGATAGGGGCATTACCGCCATCCAAAAGGGCAAGGCTTGAAGTGTGTGTACCATATTATGAACTAGAAATAACATAGTTAGACATAACTTCAACCATACACATTCATGCATTGTCAAACCATATACAATCAACTGTTACCCATGTATGGTTTATACATCGAAGTATAGCAATTCACCATATAATCTACACCTCCATCCCCTGAAGAATTCAAAGTATAACTCCAAAATAGACATGTACTATATCATTGTTGATCCCTGCAGATTCCCTTGCTCAACTTATTCTCTTCATCCGGTTTCTTAGCATGAGGGCGATTTACCTAAAACAAAACATGAAAATATTTCGAACTATGAGCTGAAGCTCAGTGCATGCATTTCTGTATTGTTAAATGATCTCTATATGAAATGACTGGGCACCCACTTGCAATTCATTTTAAGTTAAAACAGTGAATGAGATAAATGTAAAACTACATTGCTAGTTATTATCTGATAGTGAACCCCTTCATACTGTTACGATCTATGGATAGGTGTACACCTGCCAAGCCGATCTGGGACCTGGCCTGAAGCTAGGTGGGTAACTGGAGGCCGAATGCCCTATAGATGATACCTAGCGGGATCACTAATTAAATGATAAATCAGTGTATAAACTGATTCATTGATGTACTTACCCAAAAATGATAATTTTGATAAATACACTCTGATTTCTGAAGATACAGGCAATGAATGTACCTGATGTCTTTAAAATGCAACCTCACTTGATAATTCTTATGCACAATTGAAAATGATAGACTAGGTCCCGATTCTATTTAAGAAACGTAATTATAGGTATATGTAATTAGTAAACAATGTTGACTTTCATA
Organism: Carnegiea gigantea; assembly: GCA_029747015.1. Taxonomy (NCBI): domain Eukaryota; kingdom Viridiplantae; phylum Streptophyta; class Magnoliopsida; order Caryophyllales; family Cactaceae; genus Carnegiea; species Carnegiea gigantea. The sequence goes on along the minus strand of JAKOGI010003101.1, from coordinate 51,873 downwards.
GTTGTAACTGTAACAGAAATTCCTTAAAAGGCATCCATAACTCAAATAATTCCATAGAAGATAAGTTACACTAAAATGATTCGAAAGTTAAATGAATTAGGAATCATAAAAGAAAGACTTTGATGGTTATAAATTCATCATGGACTTTTGATATTTCTAAGATGGATAACAAAGGTTTGAGGGCAATTGGAGTGGTGGTAGGTTCAGAATAATTTTAAATACACCTGTTTGAACCAATAAATACTAATATTGAGTTATCAATCTTCCTACTTCTCCAATTTTGTTGCACATGTCATACCACTTAATTTTCCAAACCAAATAAGCTTCTAAGTACAATCAAAGTTGTTAACGATTCAAGGTCCACCTTAGAAAATTCATAACTTTCATCCCCCAACCTCCAATTGGGCTATAAAACCCCAATATGAAAAGATTAAAAAGTCCCTCAATATTTTTATTTATAGTCCGTAACATAATCACCATCACACAAATTCCAAAATTGAGCTAAAAACCCACCCTGTGCTGTTTTGGTCTGGTCTGTGCAGTCGGAGTAAAACGGCCATAACATCTTGCGCAAAAATCGGATTAAGGTGATTCAAAATCTATTTGAAAGACAACTCATTGATCTAGCTCCCCATCAAAATTCATAATTTTTTAACCAATCACGAATTACCAGTTTTTCCTGGAACAGACCCCTGTTTCTGGGCCCTTCACAGCCTGCTACCTACTTTATTATCCTCCTTTTTCATATAATTACCCTCTAAAATCACTTGTTGAAATTAATAAAATATGGGGTGACCCTCAACATTACTTTAGACAGCCATAATCCATCATTTTTACTTCACAATCATCCAAGATTCATTTTCAAATCTAAAACACACACATAACATGCTTGTTGACAAACATCATTTAAATTATGCATAATTCTCATAACCTTAGCTTATGTCTCACTTGAATTTGCACTTAAACTTCTTTAAAATCAATACCAACACCATGATATTCATTATCAATACAAAGATCACAAAATCACAAATAAAATTTAAAAAGAAACATAAGGTTAGGGTTTGCTTACTTTAAGCTTGAAACAAAGGAAGTTAGAGATGTTTGAAGCTTGAAGAAGTTATAGGGGTCACTGGTGGTGGTGCTGGTGGTCCGATGGCAGCCTCCTGATGGCTGGAAGGTGGCGGTAAGTGGCTGAAAATCAGCAAATACAGTACGTGGAGGGTGGTGGAGAGGGAGAGAGAGTAAGTCATGATATTTTGTGAGTTTTGCTTGGTGGAGAATGACTTGGCTAATACTTGGCTAAGTTTTTAATCACCAAAAAGCAACCTTTTGCTAATGATAATTAGGTATAATTGAGGATAATTAGCTAAGCAAATGGGTAGTAACTTGTTGGGCCCAAAATTGGGCCAAAATGAATTTGGGCTTGAAAGAAAATACACTTTACGAGATTGAATTTTCCATGGCTCGAAATTAAATTTTCGGATCATTATGAGAAATAATTTAGTCTCTTAAATCATATTTATTTAGGGCCTACTATCAATTGACTCGAAATTTTACAATAATGAAAACCCGAACTGCAAAGTGGGGCCCAAAATGAATTCTCCCAGTCGAGATGATTAAATGAGATAAATAAATATGAAAAATTAATAACATGACTTAATTAAATAAATAAACATGATTTAGGGTGGGCCTATTACACTATTCACTAAACTAATACTGACCATGTCTTTTGGGCTCCTAATCCTGACTGAAGCCCAAAAGAAAGTAAAGCCTGCTAAATCATGCTAATGGCCCGCCCGTAACCATACGTGGCACATACATAAAGCATATTTCATTCCAAAAGTTCACATACATGCTTTAAACACATAATATATTTCCTTAACATAATTTTGAATCACACATATGCTTCAAAACCCATGACAATTTCATAAATATCCTGAATAATCCTTCAAATTCAAAACCACGTCCAAAATTTAAATGCAAGACAAAACTAATTTCTTAGCATATTCAAAGTCTAAGCCCAAATGCAAGCCAAAACCAATTTCATATCATATCGAAAGTCTAAATCCAAGCTAAAACTAATTTCATAACATATCCAAAGTCCAAATCCAAGTCAATTACCATTTTCATAACCTACCACATATATTTAACTAAATGCAAAAATTTAAAGTTTAAGGAAAATTAACTCATGAGTCACGCGAAGACCCATCATAGATAAGGGTGACAAACACATCCTAGTGGGCCAATTATGGCTCATTCATATGGAAACAACCAATGGTGGACTAGTCGTAACTCATTCATATAGTACCAACCAGGCATCCGCGGTCTAAAAGACGCGAACTACCCATAACACAAACCATGGAATCACATTCATATCCTAGTAAGTTTAGGCTGAAACTTTTCTCACTAGGGATCCACATGGCTCACATAACATATAAGGCCGACATTTATATCCCAGAGGATTTGTTAGAACCTCTCCTACCAGGCGACCTGAACATAATGACAGTCACTATTATGGCCATAGCTCTAGAACATCATATAATAGCCTCAGGTAAGGCATGAACCTTTTTTTCCCCAAAAACATAACTTAATAAAATCGTATAACCTATATAATCACATTGTTATTCCTCAAACAAGCTCGATTCCACAATTTTTTTAACAAAACATAGTCAAAGAAAGACATAATTCCATCCAAAATAATTTTCACAAATTTTCCATAAACGATAAGACTGCAGAACTGTTTTAATGCCTAAAATCATCACAAACATTATCAATGTAAAATTCATGCATGCGAACAACCCGTAATTATACTAAATATGACAATGTACTTAGAGCTTCATAATGCAAAGACCTCATATCCAAAATTCACAAAACTGTGTGGAAAAATACCAAATATCATAAATAACACACCATACAATTTTCATAATTTTTCAGTAAGCCAGTCCTCCACAAAAATTCAAACAGTACGCGAACTTATATGTTGAAACAAAACAATGGCAATCAAAAATTCATAACTCATAAAGTGCACTCCTAAAATTCATGAAAATCTCCATAACAAGTGCAAACATCGTATAAAACCTATATTAAAATTTCTAGAAATTTTGGTTCAGCAAATAATTGCAAGAAAATTCGAACAGCAACCAAATTAGGCAATAGGCAGTAAAACATAACAATTTCAATCCAAAATTCAAAAGCATATTTAAACCATGCTAATGGCCCGCCCGTATCCATACTTGACGCGTACATAAAGCATATTCCATTCAAAAGTCCACATACTACTTTAAACACATAATAAATTCCCTTAAACATATTTACGAATCACACATATGCTTCAAAATTAATCACATTTTCACGAATATCCTGAATAATCCTTTAAATCCAAAACTATGTCTAACATTCAAATTCAAGCCCAAACTAATTTAATAACATATTCGAAGTCTAAGTCCAAATCCAAGTCAAATCTAATTTCATAACATATCCAAAGTCCAAATTGAAGACAAAACCACTTTCATAACGTATCTAAAGTCCAAATCGAAGCCAATTTCCATTTTTACAACATAACACATATTCTAAACTGAATGCAAAACTCTGTAGTTTAGAGGAAATCAACTCATAACTCACACTAAGAACCATTACAACATAAAGGTGACAAACACATCTTAGTAGCCTAGCTACGGCTCATTCATATGGTACCAACAAATGGTAGACCAACCACAGCTCATTCATATGATACCAACCAGGCACCCACATTCTAAAGGATGCGAACTGCCCACAACCCAGATCATGGAATAACACTCATATCCTAGTAAGTTTAGGCCGAAACCTTTCTCACTAGGGAGCCACATGGCTCACATAACACATAAAGCCGACATTCGTATCCTAAGCGATTGGTTAGAGCCAATCCCACTAGGCAACCTGAACATAACAATCACTACTATGGGCATAACTCTGGAATGTCATGTGATAGCCTCAGGCAAGACATGAATCTTTTTTCTCAAAAACATTACTTAATAAAATCATACAACCTATATAATCACATTGTTATTCCTCAAAGAAGCTTGATTCCACAATTTTTTTTAACAAAACATAGTCAAAGAAAGACATAATTCCGCCCAAAATAATATTCACAAGTTTTTCATAAACCATAAGAATATATAACTGTTTCAACGCCTGAAATCATCACAAACATGATGAATGTATAATTTATGCATATGAACAACCCGTAATTATACTGAATATGACAATTTGCTTAGAACTTCACAACGGAAAGACCTCATATCCAAAATTCGCAAAACTTTACAGAAAGATGCCAAATATCATGATTAACATACCATATAATTGTCATAGTTTTCAGTAAGCCAATCCTCCACAAAATTAAAATAGTATCCAAAGTTATATGTTGAAACAGAACAGTTGCAATAAAAATTCATATTTCATGAAGTGTACTCCTAACATTCTTAAAAATTTCCATAAATGTTACGAACATCATATAGAACCTATATTAAAATTTCAGAATTTTTAGCTCAGCAAATAATTGCCAAAAAATTCGAACAGCAACTGAAAGTAGGCATTGTAGCATTAAAGTTTCAATCTAAAATTCATTAGTCGTGAACTGAACATGCAAAACTCATAAAACTTCACCCAAAATCTACAAATAATCTATATATCATACAGTAAAATTTTTATGATTTTTCTCTAACCCAATAGTTCATAGTAATTCAAACATTATCTGAATTTTTACACTGATTAATAGGGCAATTTCAATCAAAATTCATAACTCCTAAAATACACATCCAAAATTTATAAAAATTTACAAAAATTTCCAAACATCACCGATATTCTATAGTAAAAATGTCAGCATGTTTCATGCATCCAATAATTCGCAAAAATTCAAACAGTACATAAATTTTGTTCTCTACCATTTTGTTCATCCAATGCAAGGAATCAAACTAAATATTATTAGTTCAACATATATACAAACAAATTCACAGGATATATATCAATCCTCACCATCCTCGTAACTCAAAAATAACAAATAAACATGAAATTTTTATGGTGGGTTTCCACCAATTGAAATTAGTTTTCGAATCTATAAAACCTAAAAACCTCAAATTCATAGTTTCGACCTTCAATTGAATTCTCAAGTTCAAGCATAAATAATTCAAATAGTCTTCCCCTAATTAGTATTAGGTTAAGGAAAATGAGAATTACTCACCTAAATATGCAAAACCCGATTCTTTTTCCTTCTTCCTCCTTCCTGCTCTCCTCCTCCTCTTCTTCTTCTTCCTCTTCTCTCTCGTCTCCTCTCCGCTCTCAGTGTGCGTGTGTTTATGTTTTCAAATAAGAAAAGAGAACCTCAACCCTTGATAATTATCATGTAAAAAGAAAAAGCACCCCTTCCCCCTTATTACTTTTCTTTTTCCTTTGTTTTTTTGGGTCAAGTCTTTTTTTTTTTTTTGACTCCTTGTTCCTTTTTTTTTGGTTTTGAAAACACCTTCTTAGTAACATAATAATTCAACTAATTATTCCCCAAAAATAATATACTAACACTAACTCGAGCACATACACAAATATTAAGCATAGATAACCCAAAATATGCATGTAAAATATAAATTACCACATAAGTCAAAATTAATAATGAAATTTCAGGGCATTATAGTCTTCCCCTTTAAAATAAGTTTTGTCCTTGAAACGTACCATCACCAATCTTGTACTCTCAAGTTCCAAGTCAAATACAACCACATTGAAAATCAAGATCACTTAAAACACACGTAACGCACATAATCAAATATATACACAACATCAAAGATATAGTCAATCACATGTGCACACAAGTCCTATGCATCAGAGGTCACAGGATTATTGCTCTAATACCACTTCTGTAACACCCCGCTCGAAGGGGCGGACGCATCACTGCCATTGATGCTCGACTAGAAACACCCACAAGGCTACCTGAATCTCTTAACCTTAATTAACCTGTTCGTAGGAAAGCGCGGCAGCAGCTCATAACGAAATCTAACAAAAGTTTGAGCGGTAGTTCTTAAAAATGCACTGAATTGCATACGTAAACCATATCCATAATGTCCTTATACATGTACAATCCTAGATATACATCCATGTCTCTATTTACTAAACATAACTCGTAACATAAACACATATCGGGGTCTGCATTTCCAACTAGATTCTTCATAAGTGTTTCACAACAGGCTAGCTTTCTTAATGCTCTTACGATCCCTTTCGGCTTCGAAAACCTAAAAAATGGTGAGGTCATGAGCTCCCCGAGCCCAGTGAATAACCCTTACCTTTCCTATTGTTGCACTTTGCATATTAACCAGCTAACACAGCACATAATCACACGGTACATATATCTTATGACATAGAAATAGAACGTATCATATAACATGTAGAGGGTGATAAGAGAACATGCTTAAGCTTCAGAAATCGAAATAAACTGATATCTTTCACATCTAACACACTTCCGAACTGTAATAACCCAACCCTAACCCATATTTATTTATTCAAATCATCTTTATTTATTTCATTAATCATGTTTATTCATTTACTCATTCATGGTTATTTGTTTAACCAAATCATGTTTATTAAATTCAACTACACTTAATTTATTTATTTAACGAGTTCCATTATGTTATTTAAATTTTCCACCTTCATTTATCATATTTAATCATCCCGGTGCGAAGATATTTCATGTTGGGTACCACTTTGCAACTCAAGTGTCATTTATTGTTAATTTGAGTTTCATTGATTGATTAAATGTCGGGTGAATCGATATTAGGCCTCGGTAAGTAAATTATGCTTTTCTTACCTTCGGTAAACTTTAATTCCGAGTAATATAAAATGTTACCAACATTTCGATTGAAAATTTTCAAGCCCAAACGTAGCTTGTTGGGCCCAAAACAAAAGCCCAAAACCTTACTAATTTTTGTTATTTCACTAATTACTCATTTTAGCACCTAATTTTAATTAGCAAAAAGCTACTTTTTGGGTGAGAAATTTTCAGCCACATGTTGTTATTAATAGACAATTTGACCCTTAAACATTCAGCTAAAAATCAGCAAATAAATCACACACTAATCCCCTCACCTCTCCCTCTCTCTCACGCAAGAACAGGGGCAGCAGCTGCTGCCCCTTGTGCCGCCAGTTCTGGTGGTTTCCGGTCCTTTTCCGGCCGTGTCCTGGCTGCCCTGACTCCCCCTTACTGCTAGCTACCATGGCCAACCATCAAAATCATTCAAATCAGCCTCTACCTTCCCCTAGTTCAAGCCTAAAGTGAGGTATATCCACAACCCTAACTTGTTGTATTTTGAATTTTTGGGTTGTTTTAGTTGTGATTATTGTTTGGATGATCAAATTGATAGTTGTTGTGCAATTTTTATTGAGTTTGGAGATGTTTGGAGTCATGGGTATTGGATCAAGAGCATGCTTTTCATGATTTTGCTTTTGTTAAATGGCCACTGTCGAAAATTCTGGCAATTATAGGATTGGTCAAAAATTCTGAAATTTTTACTGTATCTTCTCTATATTATTTGGGATTTTCTGGCAAAATTTCATGAAGTTTGGATGAGTAATCAGTGAGTTATGGAATTTTGAAGAAAACTGCCCTGTTTTGGATACGAATTTAGTAATTATGTATTCATGAAGTTGTTTAGAGTTTGTATATGTATATGAGGCCTTACATGATCATTTTATATCTGATTGTGGTGATTTGAAATGATTTCAAGTGAGTTTTATATGAAAAAGGAAGAGAAAGTTAAATCAGTAAAGGGCTGGAATTTCAGGAAATTAGGGCTGACTTTGGGATTAAACTGGTAATGATTGGCCCAGTGAAAAATTGTGATTTTTAGTGGGTAAATACCTCAGTGTGTTAGCTTTCAAATGCATCTTGAATCGCCTTAATCCGAGGTCTGTGGAAAAAGTTATAGTCGTTTTACCAAAGCTGCGCAGAATGAGATCAAAACTGAGACACTTGTGTTTTAGTCCCATTTTGGGAATCTTATTGTGAGAATCGTGATTTGTATTGTAAATGAAAGTTTTTGGGGACTTCCTAATCTTTTCATATTGGGGTTTTAATTCTCCATTTGATGTCTAGAATGAAAATTATGAATTTTTGAAGTAAACTGACCTGTTTGGGTGTAAATTAGGTTATTATTGCAATTTCTATGCAGCGTATACTTGGAGGAAAATTCTGAAAATTGTCCTGAAGACAAATATACAAATTGGGAGTCAGTTTATGAGCTGTGAATCACTTATGGATTTTACAAAGAAAATACCAAGCTTAGTGAGCTTAATAGCTTCTATGGAGTTCAATGACTCATTTTGGGGTGGAATTCTTTATCAAGTGGATTTTTGAATGATTATGAGAAGTGGAGAGAGAAACTCATATCAGCACCTTATTTCAGAAAAGGCCATAACGATTCTCTCAATTATCACTATCAAGGCCTTTTCCTCTGTAACATCATTTATCCTCATTGTGGACTGGACTATTTTACTTCTATTTACTTCATATTGAATTTCATTACTTTCATCAATTCAGTTTTGCATTACTTTCATCAATTCAGTTTTGAAGTTATATTCAAGTACTCGTTATGTATACCTTATAATTACTCAATTTCTGTTACACCTACTTTTACTTACTCAATTATGCGAGTAAGGATCATTTACTGATTATATATACTTACAGTGACATTTATTTTATAAAACAGAGTTGAGGCCTAGTTATCGTTCCCCGTTATGCATAAGTGTAATCAAGTCAAAACATATTTATCAAGTCAGACGTCATTTTTAAAGACTCAAGGTACGTCCATTGCCTGTATCTTCAGAAAGCAGATCATATTTATCAAGTTACAAACTCTTAATGAGTTATCAATGAATCAGTTTATACAGTGATTTGCCATATAACTTGTGACCCCGTCAGTTATCATCTATAGGGCGTCAGCCCATCACTTACCCGCGCGGCTTCAGGCCAACTCTTGATCGGATTGGCAGGTGTACACCTATGTATAGATCATATCAGTGCAAGGGGTTCACATCCAGATAATAATGAGCAATTCAGTTTCATATTACATTCATTTTCATTATTATTGCCAACTAAATGAATTGCAAAGACGGGTACCCATCACCAGTATTTCTGTGCTCATTTTACAATACAGGGATGTATGTACTGAGTTTTTGCTCATATTTTCGAATTGTTTTCACGTTTTCCATTTTAGGTAATGAAGTATCACATGTTTCTCAATTTTAGCAAGCCCTTCTGGAACTCGTCAGATGCTTACAGTGGATTCAGCTTAGCATGAACATTGGAATCGACCTTAAGGTCAAGTTACTTGTGTGGTATGGAGTGTGAATTAATACATGGTATGGTTGAACCATTACGGACTTTGGTCTTGAAGTGTTTCAGTTTAATAGAATTTGTGATTGTGAACACGAGTTGCAAGATTTAATAGTTTCAGTGAGCCTTGTCCTTGTCAAGACGGCGGTAGCGCCTTCGTTTACTAAGTCTCCCGCTGCAATTATTAGTAATTATGTCATTAGTATTTTGGGGGCGTTACAGTTTTGGTATCAGAGCCTAAGGTTTTAAGGGCCACTGTGCGCTATCAAGTGTTTCTGAGTGAGCTATCAAGGTATGCATGAGTTCTGTTGGACCAGTTAAATGAGTTGTTGACTACAAGTTAATAGGTATGGGCATATATGGAGAAACCATTTTCATTTGGGTGACTCAATCATTTGTTAATATCATGAGATTCACGCATGAGCAAAGTGGATTATGGAACCATTTGGATCACCTGTTGGTGAGGCATGTTCTCATTTATCTTGGAGGTGTATTGCACGTTTCATTTCTCTTATTTGTTTAAATTTCTATAATTGTGCACTCCGGGTGTGTAACCCGTTGAGTTATGAACTCCGGCGTGTGGCCGTTGAGCTATTAAAGTGTTTTTCTTCATTTCAGGTAGCTATTGTAAGGCTTTAAGCCTAGGATTTAACCCGTTTGTAGGCGGAACTCTGTCCGTTTTGCCCCAGGATTTGAGAATTCTATTGAGGTGTGTTATTTTGTGGTTGAAACCCAATGTGGGGATGCTATTTGCAACTGTTTAAGGGATTAATACAGTGTCAAGTTAGATGTAAACCTCTAGATAAGGAAATACCTTCTGCGGCAATATCTTTGAGGTGAACCAGTATGAGACGAACACTACAATGAGTGCTTATGTATGGTGATAATAATTAGTAGCTTATGATGTGCTACTTGGCATTATATGGGTGGTGCAAGTAAGATTTAGCTGCCATGTATCGGAATCATCTGGTTTTAACACTAAGACCTTACATCAGCAATGCTCGCTCCCATTACTTCTTGTCATTGACTTATTGCTGCCCTAGTTACCTTGAATTATTCAGAGGTATCATTTCTATTGCTGCTAACACTCTTTTGATTTGTAATGGAGTGTTTATGAAAACATGTCTAAGCAACCTTTCTTATTGGCGATTCAAACGCTGACAATTCAGTCATCACTGTGTTCATACTTTTACTACCACCTACATTAACACTTTACTTCTATTTGAGCACTCTTCATTTATAGCTTGAAAAGTCTTTGGTTGCTTCAGACCCAGTCATTGGGTGCCCTTTCAATAATTAAATGGATCCGTATTGTTTGCGTTTCTATGGCACTGTAACATCATATTGGCATACTATTCTATGGCCATAACTACATCTTGTTGCTCAAGTTCTTTTGACAATCTATCTCTTGCGGGAATGCCCTTTTGAAGTCATTCTTGAAATTGTTTGCTTGTCTTATCCTCAAATCTTAACGCGATTCCATATTGTTTAATCTTCCTTGCATTTCAACCCAATATTTCATACTAATGAGATCTTCCATGTCTTTCTAATCCCATTGTTACATGTGCAACGCATTGTTGTTCAACGTTATATAGTTGTCAACACTCCTATGCCCTCGGCCTTCACCATCTTTTCTATTTATTTCATCTGCTTGTCCCATCTATCTATTGCGCTTGTCTTGTTACTTGTGGCTATTAAGTCACCTAGTTGAGGGTCCGTGCTTGTTATCCTATTTCCAATTCCTCAGTTAAACCTAAGTATAATCGAACCCTCTTTCTCCTTAGTTGATTATTTATTGGACCTCATATGATAAACCACAATTCTTGTGGCATTATATTTCAGAATTCATAATATACTTATGGTTATCTTCTTTCTAACCACCCTATGATAAACTTTCCTTTATTTGTTTTTTTTTAGTCTCATTGTTCATTTCTTTTGTATGCAATGATTCACTTAGCTGAGAAATTCATCACTCTCATCCCTAACTATGGTCATTTCATTACTCATTATCGACCGGGAGCAGATCCTTGAGTAGTCTGATGAGCAGAGATAATGTGATGTATTGGAAATATCAGATGGTTGCCTTTGGATAAGGGAATAAACTCAAGCACTGTCTAATTATATTGGAGTGAGCCAGAAGAAACATTGAGTACAAGGTCAGAGCTAAGCCAGGCAAGCATTAAGAGGAGAAATTCAAGTACATGTCGAGGTGATACAAGGTCGACAAAGCAGTTGTGCTAGCACAACAAAGAAATAACCAAAGTCGCAGATGAGATATAATTAAGTCATACCTTCCTAGTCAAGGGTGTCAGGAGACTAGATATCAGCGATACTTGAGTCCTCGTCACTTTAGGCTTTATGAGTCAGTAGTGTAGAATACCTCCTTTGCAGTAACAATGTTCTTTTCTTTTGAAGGGAATATCACTTTTGAATCAAAGTGATTGAGTTCGTTGAGGCTATTATGTGATAAGTATCCAGATCTGCTACTGAAATATGGGATTAAGAAGTATATAATGCGTACACCTTTAGTCGGAGTACATTTGGCAAATGATACTGCTTTAGAGGAAAGCTATGGGAACCAATGGCCCATGTGTTTTAAAGTAGCATTGCATGCAGTTGACAAGTGTTATAAGTTTCGAGGACGAAACTCTTTAAGGGGGAAAGACTGTAATAACCCAACCATAACCCATATTTATTTATTCAAATCATCTTTATTTATTTCATTAATCATGTTTATTCATTTACTCATTCATGGTTATTTGTTTAACCAAATCATGTTTATTAAATTCAACTACACTTAATTTATTTATTTAACGAGTTCCATTATGTTATTTAAATTTTCCACCTTCATTTATCATATTTAATCATCCGGTGCGAAGATATTTCATGTTGGGTACCACTTTGCAACTCAAGTGTCATTTATTGTTAATTTGAGTTTCATTGATTGATTAAATGTCGGGTGAATCGATATTAGGCCTCAGTGAGTAAATTATGCTTTTCTTACCTTCGGTAAACTTTAATTCCGAGTAATATAAAATGTTACCAACATTTCGATTGAAAATTTTCAAGCCCAAACGTAGCTTGTTGGGCCCAAAACAAAAGCCCAAAACCTTACTAATTTTTTTGTTATTTCACTAATTACTCATTTTAGCACCTAATTTTAATTAGCAAAAAGCTACTTTTTGGGGAGAAAATTTCCAGCCACATTATTATTACTTGAGGATTTTTCCAGCCAAAAATCAGCAAAACACACACTAATCCCTCACCTCTCCCTCTCTCTCACGCAAGAACAGGGGCAGCAGCTGCTGCCCCTTGTGCCGCCAGTTCTGGTGGTTTCCGGTCCCTTTTCCGGTCGTGTCCCTGGCTGCCCCGACTCCCCCTTGACTGCTAGCTACCATGGCCAACCATCAAAATCATTCAAATCAGCCTCCTCCTCTCCTATTTCAAGCCTAAAGTGAGGTATATCCACAACCCTAACTTGTTGTATTTTGAATTTTTGGGTTGTTTTAGTTGTGATTATTGTTTGGATGATCAAATTGATAGTTGTTGTGCAATTTTTATTGAGTTTGGAGATGTTTGGAGTCATGGGTATTGGATCAAGAGCATGCTTTTCATGATTTTGCTTTTGTTAAATGGCCACTGTCGAAAATTCTGGCAATTATAGGATTGGCCAAAAATTCTGAAATTTTTACTGTATCTTCTTCTATATTATTTGGGATTTTCTGGCAAAATTTCATGAAGTTTGGACGAGTAATCAGTGAGTTATGGAATTTTGAAGAAAACTGCCCTGTTTTGGATACGAATTTAGTAATTATGTATTCATGAAGTTGTTTAGAGTTTGTATATGTATATGAGGCCTTACATGATCATTTTATATCTGATTGTGGTGATTTGAAATGATTTCAAGTGAGTTTTATATGAAAAAGGAAGAGAAAGTTAAATCAGTAAAGGGCTGGAATTTCAGGAAATTAGGGCTGACTTTGGGATTAAACTGGTAATGATTGGCCCAGTGAAAAATTGTGATTTTTGGTGGGTAAATACCTCAGTGTGTTAGCTTTCAAATGCATCTTGAATCGCCTTAATCCGAGGTCTGTGGAAAAAGTTATAGTTGTTTTACCAAAGCTGCGCAGAATGAGATCAAAACTGAGACACTTGTGTTTTAGTCCCATTTTGGGAATCTTATTGTGAGAATCGTGATTTGTATTGTAAATGAAAGTTTTTGGGGACTTCCTAATCTTTTCATATTGGGGTTTTAATTCTCCATTTGATGTCTAGAATGAAAATTATGAATTTTTGAAGTAAACTGACCTGTTTGGGTGTAAATTAGGTTATTATTGCAATTTCTATGCAGCGTATACTTGGAGGAAAATTCTGAAAATTGTCCTGAAGACAAATATACAAATTGGGAGTCAGTTTATGAGCTGTGAATCACTTATGGATTTTACAAAGAAAATACCAAGCTTAGTGAGCTTAATAGCTTCTATGGAGTTCAATGACTCATTTTGGGGTGGAATTCTTTATCAAGTGGATTTTTGAATGATTATGAGAAGTGGAGAGAGAAACTCATATCAGCACCTTATTTCAGAAAAGGCCATAACGATTCTCTCAATTATCACTATCAAGGCCTTTTCCTCTGTAACATCATTTATCTCATTGTGGACTGGACTATTTTACTTCTATTTACTTCATATTGAATTTCATTACTTTCATCAATTCAGTTTTGCATTACTTTCATCAATTCAGTTTTGAAGTTATATTCAAGTACTCGTTATGTATACCTTATAATTACTCAATTTCTGTTACACCTACTTTTACTTACTCAATTATGCGAGTAAGGATCATTTACTGATTATATATACTTACAGTGACATTTATTTTATAAAACAGAGCTGAGGCCTAGTTATCGTTCCCCGTTATGCATAAGTGTAATCAAGTCAAAACATATTTATCAAGTCAGACGTCATTTTTAAAGACTCAAGGTACGTCCATTGCCTGTATCTTCAGAAAGCAGATCATATTTATCAAGTTACAAACTCTTAATGAGTTATCAATGAATCAGTTTATACAGTGATTTGCCATATAACTTGTGACCCCGTCAGTTATCATCTATAGGGCGTCAGCCCATCACTTACCCACGCGGCTTCTGGCCAACTCTTGATCGGATTGGCAGGTGTACAGCTATGTATAGATCATATCAGTGCAAGGGGTTCACATCCAGATAATAATGAGCAATTCAGTTTCATATTACATTCATTTTCATTATTATTGCCAACTAAATGAATTGCAAAGACGGGTACCCATCACCAGTATTTCTGTGCTCATTTTACAATACAGGGATGTATGTACTGAGTTTTTGCTCATATTTTCGAATTGTTTTCATGTTTTCCATTTTAGGTAATGAAGTATCACATGTTTCTCAATTTTAGCAAGCCCTTCTGGAACTCGTCAGATGCTCACAGTGGATTCAGCTTAGCATGAACATTGGAATCGACCTTAAGGTCAAGTTACTTGTGTGGTATGGAGTGTGAATTAATACATGGTATGGTTGAACCATTACGGACTTTGGTCTTGAAGTGTTTCAGTTTAATAGAATTTGTGATTGTGAACACGAGTTGCAAGATTTAATAGTTTCAGTGAGCCTTGTCCTTGTCAAGACGGCGGTAGCGCCTTCGTTTACTAAGTCTCCCGCTACAATTATTAGTAATTATGTCATTAGTATTTTGGGGGCGTTACACGAACTTCACAGAATACACACACATTTGTATGTAATGGGGTGGGCAACTACACTAACTTAATCCTCCCTGTCCCATATCAGGTACGATTCAAGGACCTTCGTTCTCACTTGAGTCCATGAACAAGCCTTGTTGTCAGTCTATTCACTAAATTAACCAGGGTTGTACCATACCAACCATGTCTTTCGGGCTCCAAAGCCTCACTGATGTTCAAAAGAAAGCAAAGCCTGCTAAATCATACTAATGGCCCACCTGTAACCATACTTGACGCAGGCATAAAGCATACTTCATTCAAAAGTCCACATATGCGCTTTAAACACATGATATATTTCCTTGATCATATTTTTAAATCGTGTATATGCTTCAAAATCAATCATAATTTCATAAATATCTTAAATAATCCTTCAAATTCAAAACCAAGTGCGAAATTCAAAGCCAAGCCAAAACTAATTTCCTAATATATCCAAAGTCCAAGTCCAAATCCAAGCCAAAACCAATTTCATAACGTATCTAAAGTCCAAATCCAAGCCAATTACCATTTTTATAACATACCACATATTCTTAACAGAATGCAGAACTTTATAGTTTAGGCGAAATCAACTCATGACACAATCAAAGATCTAATGACACATCCTAGTGGCTCTTCTATGGTTTATTCATGTGGTACCAACCAATGGTGGACCAGCTGCAATTCATTAATATGGCACCAACCAAGCACTCGCGCTCTAAAGGATGCAAACTGTCCACAACACAAGCAATGAAATCATATTCATATCCTAATAAGTTTAGGCCGAAACCTTTCTCACTAGGGATCCACATGGCTCACATAACACATAAGGCCGACATTCATATCCCAAAGGATTGGTTAGAACCTCTACAACTAGGTGACCTGAATATAATGATAGTCACCACTATAGGCATTGCACTAGAACCTCATGTAATAGCCTTAGGCAAGACATAAACCTTTGTCCCCGAAAACATAACTTAATAAAATCATATAACCCATATAATCACATTGTTATTCCTCAAAGAAGCTCAATTCCATAATTTTTTTTTTTAGCAAAACATAGTCAAAGAAAGACATAATTCCACCCAAAATGATTTTCACAAGTTATCCGTAAACCATAAGAATGCATAACTATTTTAATGCCTAAAATCATCTCAAACATGATCAATGTACAATTAATACGTACGAACAACCAGTAATTATACTAAATATGACAATTTGCTTAGAGCTTCATAACGCAAAGTCCCCATATCCGAAATTCACAAAACTCTGTACAAAATCACCAAATATCAAGTTTAATGTACCATACAATTTTCATCATTTTTCAGCAAGCCAATCCTCCACAACAATTAAAACAGTACCCAAAGTTATATGTTAAAACAGAGCAGTTGCAACAAAAATCCATATTTCATGAAGTACACTCCTAACATTTTAAAAGTTTCCATGAAAGTTACAAACATCATATGAAATCTATATTAAAATTTTCAGAATTTTCGGTACCTCAAATAATTACTAAAAAATTCTAACAGCAACCAAAATCAGGTAGTAAAACATGAGAGTTTCAATTCGAAATTCATAACTTGTAGACTAAACATTCGAAATTCATGAAACTTTACCAAAAATCTCCACATAATGTCTATATTATACAGTAAAATTTTCATATTTTTCTTAGACCTAATAGTTTATAGTAATTCAAACGTCATCTGAATTTTCGCATTGGTTAACAGGGCAAGTTCAATCAAAATTCATAACTCCTAAAACACGCATCCAAAATTTATGAAAATTTATAAAATATTTCCGAACATCACCCATATTCTACAGTAAAAAGTCAGAATGTTTCACGTATCTAATAATTCGTAAAAATTCAAGCAGTACATGAATTCTTTAAAAATGCGAAAATTAACCTATTTTTTACCATTTTATCCTTCCTATACAATCAATCCAACTAAATATCCATAGTGCATAAACAAATTCACAACATATCTATCAATCTTCAACATCCACATAACCCAAAAATCACAAATAAACATGAAAATTTGATGGTGGCTTTCTACTAATTGAAATTAAGGGTGTGTTCGATAGGGGTGAAAATCATTTTCCTAGAAAATAATTTTCTCATTTTACGGTGTCTGGTAAAACAAGAAGGAAAAATTTATTTTCGGGGGAAAATCATTTTCCTGAGAATGAAGGAAAATATTTTCACTTTGAATACAGCTTAAGTTGATTTTACGTTTCTTGGGCTCTCACACTGTTTCTCTCTTTCATGTCTATTTCCTCGACATATGGTTCACAAATTAAGGAAATCCATTTTTAATTTTTTTTTCATTTTTTGATAATCAAACTCATTCTCAAAAAGCTCATTCTTCCTATTACCAAACAAATAAAAATATGAGTTGAAAATTATTTTACATGAAAAATCATTTTACATGAAAAATTATTTTCTAGAAAAATAGTTTTCAACCCTGCCAAACACACCATAGTTTTCGAATCTATCAAACCCTAAAAACATCAAATTCATAGTTTCAACCTTCAATTGTTTCCTAAAGTTCAAGCACAAATCATTCAAATAATCTTCCCCTAATCAGTTCTAGGTTGAGAAAAACAAGAGTTACTCACCTTAATATGCAATCAAAATCAAAACCCAATTCATATTGGTTCTTCCTCCTGCTTCTTCTTCTTGTTCTTCTTCTTCTTCCTCTTCTCTATCCTATCTTTTAGGATAAGAAAACAGAACCCCAACCCTTGATAATTATCACATAAAAAAAAAAGAACCCCTTCCCTCTTTTTCCTTTTCTTTTTCCTTTGTTTTTTTGGGTCATGTCTTTCTTTTTTTTTTTGGGGACTCCTCTTTCCTTTTTTTCTTTTAAAAACAAAGTCTTGGTAATGTAAAAATTTAACGAATTATTCTCCAACATAATAACACTAACACTAACTTAAGCACATCCATACATATTAAACATTGATAACCCAAAATATGCACATAAAATATAAATTACCACATGAGTCAAAATTAATAACGAAATTTCGGATTATTGCAGTCTTCTCCCCTTAAAATAAATTTCGTCCTCAAAACTTACATCACCAATCTTGTACTTTCAAGTTCTAAGTCAAATAAAACCACATTGGAAATCAAGATCACGTAGAACACACGTAACGCACATAATCACATATGTAGACAACATCAAACATATAGTCAATCACATGTGTGCACAAGCCTTGCAGGTCAAAGGTTACCGGATTATTACTCTGATACCACTTCTATAACACCCTGCTCGAAGGGGGTAGGTGTGTCACCACCGTGGATGCTCGACTAGAAACACCCACAAGGTTATCTAAATCTCTTAACCTTAATTAGCCTATTAGGGCCTATTCTGTTTTGCGATAAGATGCTGCTATAAGTTTATAAGAAAATGTAAGGAGCTGTAAGAAGCTGTAAGGAGTTATAAAGAGCTATAAGGAATTATAAGAAGATGTAAGGAGCTGTAAGAAGATACGAGGAGCTATAAGAAGACGCAAGGAGCTATAAGGAGCTGTGAGGATAGATGTAAGGAGTTGTTGAACATTATAAAAAATCTATATAGGATGTGAGGAGATGTAAGAAGATACAAAAAGATGTAAGGAGATGTAAGAAGACGTAAGAAGATGTAAGAAGATATAAGAATATGTAAGGATTATATTAAGGATGTAAGGAGCTATAAGGAGATGCAAGAAGTTGTAAGGAGATGCAAACTCTTAGTTAAATCCTCAAAAATGCGAAATAGAATAGGGCCTTAGTAGGAAGCGCGGCGGAAGCTCATAACGAAATCTAACAAAAGTTTGAGGGGTAGTTCTAAAGCATACATTTACTTATATACTTAAACCACATTCATAATGTTCTTACACATGTTCAATCCTAGAAATACATCCATACTTATATTTACTACACATAACTTGTAACATAAACACATATCGGGGTCTGCATTTCCAACTAGGTTCTTCAAAAGTGTTTCGTAATAGGCTAGCCTTCTTAATGCTCTTACAATCCCTTTTTGCTTCCAAAACCTTCAAAATGGTGAGATCATGAGCTCCCCAAGCCCATCGAATAACCCTTACCTTTCCCATTGTTGCACTTTGCACATTAACCGGTTAACATAACACATAATCACATAATACACATATCTTATAACATTTAAATAGAACGTATCATATAACATGTAGAGGATGATAAGAGAACATGCTTATGCTTCAGAAATCAAAATAAACTTATGTCTTTCATATCTGACTTGCTCATGAACTTCGCAAAATACACACACAAATGTATGTCATGGGGTGGGCAATTAGAGTGACTTAGTCGTACGTACCTGTCCTATATAGGTATGATTCAAGGACCCTTATTCTCACTTTAGTCCGTGAACAAACTTTGTTCTTAGTCTATTCACTAAAGTAACGATGGTTGTCATATACCAACCATGTCTTTTGGAATCCTAATCCTCACTGAAGTCCAAAAGAAAGCAAACCCTGCTAAATCATGCTAATGGCCCGCCCACAACCATAATTGACGCATACATAAAGCATATTCTATTTAAAAGTCCACATACGTGCTTTAAACACTTAATATATTTCCTTGAACATATTTATGAATCACATGCATGGTTCAAAATCAATCACAATTTCATAAATATCTTCAAAAATGGTTGAAGTCCAAAACCAATTCCCAAATTCAAATCCACGACAAAAGTAGTTTTATAACTTATCCAAAGTCTATGTCTAAATCCAAGCCCAAACCAATTTACAAAGTCCAAATCAAAGCCAAAACGAATTTCATAACGTATCCAAAGTGCAAATCGAAGCCAATTACCATTTTCATAACATACCACATATTCTTAACTGAGTGGAAAACTATATAGTTTAGGGGAAATTAACTCATGACTCACCCAAAGAACCATCACAACATAAAGGTGACAAACATATCCTGATTGCCCAGTTACGGCTCATTCCTATGGTACCAACCAATGGTGTACCAATTGCAAGTCATTCATATGGCACCAACCATGCACCCATATTCTAAAGGATGCAAACTACCCACAACACAAACCATGGAACTACATTCATATCCTAGTAAGCTTAGGCCGAAAACTTTCTCATTAGGAATCTACAAGGCTCACATAACACATAAGACTGACATTCATATCCTAGGGGATTTGTTAGAATCTCTCCCACTAGGCGCCCCGAACATAATGACAGTTACTACTTTTGCCATGGCTCTAGAACTCACACAATGGCCTTAGCTAACACATAAACCTTTTTCCACAAATGCATAACTTACTAAAATTGTATAACCCATATGATCACATTGTTATTCCTCAAACAAGCTCGATTCCAAAATTTTTTTAAACAAAATATATTCAAAGAAAAACATAATTCCGCCCAAAATAATTTCCATCAGTTTCCCATAAACCATCAAAATACATAACTATTTTAACGCCTAAAATCATCATAAACATGATCAATGTACAATTTATGCATATGAACAACCCATAATTATACAAAATATGACACTTTACTTAGTGCATCATAACACAAAGGCCTCATATCCAAAGTTCACAAAACTCTGTAGGAAAATACCAAATACTGTGAATAATATACCATATAATTTTCATAATTTTTTAGCCAGCCAATCCTCCATAGAAATTCAAATAGTACCTGAAGTTATATGTTGAAATAGAACAGTTGTAATCAAAAATCCATAACTCATGAAGTACACTCTTAAAGTTCATGAAACTTTCCATAAAAATTACAAACATCATATAGAACCTACATTAAAATTTTCGAAATCTTCGACCCAGCAAATCATTACCAGAAAATTCGAACAGCAACCAAAATAAGGCACTAAAACATAACAATTTCAATCCAAAATTCATAACAAACATCCAAAATTCTTAAAAATTTATCATAAATCTCCAAATAATGTTTATATTATACAGTAAACTTTTCATGATTTTTTTCTAACCCAATAGTTCACAGTAATTCAAATACCGTTTGAATTTTTGCACAAAATAACACGGCAGTCTAAATCAAAATTCATAACTCCCTAAATACACATACAAATGTTATGAAAATTTATAGAAAAAATTCCAAACATCAACCACATTCTATGATAAAAATTTCAGAATTTTTCACGCAACCAATAATTCACAAAAACTCAAACGGTGCATGAATTCTGTAAAAATCCGAAAATTAGCCTTGTTTTCTACCATGTTGTTCTTCCAATACATGCAATCAAACTAAATATCCATAGTTCAACATATATATAAATAAATTCATAGCATATCTATCAATCTTCAACATCCACGTAACCCAAAAATGACAAATAACTATGACATTTTTTAAAGGTGGGTTTGTACCAATTGAAATTAGTTTTCGAATCTATCAAAGCCTAAAAACATCAAATTCATTGTTTCAAGCTTCAATTGAATCCTCAACTTCAAGTATAAATCATTCAAGTAACCTTCTCCTAATGAGTTCTAGGTTGTGGAAAACAAGAATAACTCAGCTTAATATGCAATCAAAATCACAACCTAATTCCTTTTCCTTCTTCCTCCTCCTCCTCCTCCTCCTCCTCCTCCTTCTTCTTCTTCTTCTTCTTCTTCTTCTTCTTCTTCTTCTTCTTCTTCTTCTTCTCTCTCTTCTCCTCTCTCTGCATGTGTGTGTTTTGT
This sequence comes from Carnegiea gigantea, assembly GCA_029747015.1. NCBI lineage: Eukaryota > Viridiplantae > Streptophyta > Magnoliopsida > Caryophyllales > Cactaceae > Carnegiea > Carnegiea gigantea. The sequence continues at coordinate 30,093 of JAKOGI010003101.1, read as the reverse complement.
TTTAGGATACAAAAACAAAACCCCAACCCTTGATAATTATCACATAAAAAAAAAAAGAAACCCTTCCCCCCTTTTCCTTTTCTTTCTTTTGTTGTTTTTTGGGTTAAGTCTTTCATTTTTTTAAACTTCCCTTTCCTTTTTGTTTTTCCTTTGGAATATAAAGTCTTAGTAATACAAAATTTCAATTAATTATTCCCCAAACATAATAGTACTAACACTAACTCAAGCACACACATACATATTAAATGCAGATAACCCAAAATATGCACATAAAATATGAATAACCAAATAAGTAAAAACTAACAACGAAATTTTGGGGTATTACAGTCTTTCCCCCTTAAAATAAGTTTTATCCTTGAAATTTGCCATCACGAATCTTATACTCTTAAGTTCCAAGTCAAATAAAACCACATTGGAAATCAAGATCACTTGGAACACACGTAACTCACATAATCACATATATACACAGCATCAAACATATAGTCAATCACTTGTGCATGCAAGCCCTATGGGTTAGAGGTCGCAGCATTATTTCTCTGATACTACTTACGCTATGCCCTGCTCGAAGGGGGCAGGCGCGTCGCCGCCGTGGACGCTCGACAAGAAATACCCACAAGGATATCTAAATCTCTTAACCTTAACTAACCTGTCGGTAGGCAAGCGCGACAGAAGCTCATAACGAAATCTAACGAAAGTTTGAGGGGTAGTTCTAAAACATGCATGTACTTACACACTTAAATCATATCCACAATATTCTTACACAAACGGAATCCTAGAAATACATCGATACTTATATTTACTAAACATAACTTGTAACATAAACACATATCGGAGTCTGCATTTCTAACTAGGTTTTTTAAAAGTGTTTCATAGCTGGCTAGCTTTCTTAATGCTCTTACGATCCCTTTTTACTTCGAAAACGTAACAAATGGTGAGGTCATAAGCTCCTTAAGCCTAGTGAATAAACCTTACCTTCCCTATTGTGACATTTCGCTTGTTAACCAGTTAACACAACACATAATCACATAATACACACATCATATGACATATAAACAGAACGTATCATATAACATGCGGAGGGTGATAAGAGAACATGCTTATACTTGAGAAATCGAAATAAACTCATATTTTCATATCGAACATACTCCCGAACTTCACAAAATACACACACATATGTATGTCATGGGGTGGGTAATTAGACTAACTTCGTTGTGCCTATCCTGTACTAGGTGCGATTCAAGGACCCTCGTTCTCACCTGAGTTCATGAATAAGCTTTGTTATCAGCCTATTCACTAAACTAACCATGGTTGCCCTATACCAACCATGTCTTTTGGGCTCCTAATTCTCACTGAAGTCCAAAAGAAAGTAAAGCCTGCTAAATCATGCTAACGGCCTGCCCGTATCCATACTTGACACATACATAAAGCATATTCCATTCAAAAGTCCACATATGTGCTTTAAACACATAATAAATTCCCTTAAACATATTTACGAATCGCACATACACTTCAAAATCAATCACAATTTCATGAATATCCTAAATAATCCTTCAAATCCAAAACAATGTCTTAAATTCAAATCCAAGTTGAAACTAATTTCATAACATAGCCAAAGTCTAGGTCCAAACCCAAGTGAAATCCAATTCCATAACATATCCAAAGTCCAAATCAAAGCCAAAACCACTTTTATAACGTATCCAAAGTCCAAATCGAAGCCAATTTCCATTTTTATAACATAACACATATTCTTTACTGAATGCAAAACTCTATAGTTTAAAGGAAATCAGCTCATGACTCACACTAAGAACCATTACAACATAAGGGTGACAAATACATCTTGGTAGGCCAGCTACAGCTCATTCATATGGTACCAACAAAGGGTAGATCAGTCGCAACTCATTCATATGATACCAGCCAGGCACCCACACTCTAAAGGACACAAACTGCCCACAACCTAGACCATGGTATCACATGCATATCCTAATAAGTTTAGGCTAAAACCTTTCTCACTAGGGATCTACATGGCTCACATAACACATCAGGCCGACATTTGTATCCTAAAGTATTGGTTAGAGCCTCTCCCACTACCTAACTTGAACATAATGACAATCACTACTATGGGCATAGCTCTATAACGTCATGTGATAGTCTCAGCCAAGACATGAACCTTTTTCCACCAAAAAAAACTTAATAAAATCGTGTAACCCATATAATCACATTGTTATCCCTCAAAGAAGCTCGATTCCACAATGTTTTTAACAAAACATAGTCAAAGAAAGACACAATTCCACCCAAAATGGTTTTCACAAGTTTTTCATAAACCGCAAGAATACATAACTATTTCAACGCCTAAAATCATCACAAACATGATTAATGTACAATGTGTGCATACGTACAACCCATAATTATACTGAATACGACAATTTACTTAGAACTTCACAATGCAAAGACCTCATATCCAAAATTCGCAAAGCTCTGCCAAAAAGTGCCAAATATCATGATTAATAGACCATACAATTTTCATAATTTTTCAGTGAGCCAATCCTCCACAAAAATAAAATAGTAGCCAAAGTTATATGTTGAAATAGAACGGTTGTAATAAAAATCCATATTTCGTGAAGTACACTCCTAAAATTCTTGAAAATTTTCATAAAAGTTACAAACATCATATAGAACCTATATTAAAATTTCCAGAATTTTCAGCTTAGCAAATAATTACCAGAAAATTTGAATAGCAACCAAACTTTGGCACAAAAACAAAACAGTTTCAATTCAAAATTCATACCTTGTGAACTGAACATCCAAAATCCATGAAACGTTACCAAAAATCTGTGAATAATGTATATATTATATAGTAAAATTTCATGATTTTTCTCCAACCCAATAGTTCACAGTAATTCAAACATCATTTTCGCACTGAATAACAGAGCAGTTTCAATCAAAATTCATAACTCCTAAAATACACATCCAAAATTTATGAAAATTTACGAACAATTTCCAAACATCACCAATATTCTATAGTAAACATGTTAGAATGTTTCACACATTCAATAATTCGTAAAAATTCAAATAATACATGTATTCTGTTCTCTACCATTTTGTTCATCCAATGCTAGCAATCAAACTAAATATTAATAGTTCAACATATATATGAACAAATTCACAGCATATCTGTCAATCCCCAACTTCCACATAACTCAAAAATAACAAATAAACATGAAACTTTTATGATGGGTTTCCACCAATTGAAATTAGTTTTCGAATCTATCAAAACCTAAAACATCAAATTTATAGTTTCAACCTTCAATTGAATCTTTAAGTTGTAGCATAAATAATTCAAATAATTTTTTCCTAATGAGTTTTAGGTTGAGGAAAACAAGAATTACCTACCATATTATGCAATCAAAATCAAAACTCAATTCTTTTTCCTTCTTCCTCCTTCCTACTTTTCGCCTCCTCATCCTCTTCTTCTTCTTCCTCTTCTCTCTCCTCTCCTCTCCGCTCTCTGTATGCTTGTGTTTGTGTTTTCGGATAAGAAAAGAGAACCCCCAACCCTTGATAATGATCACATAAAAATAAAAAAGAACCCCTTCCCCCTTTTTCCTTTTCTTTTTCCTTCGTTTTTTTGGGTTAAGTCTTTCTTTTTTTTTTTTTGACACCTCTTTCCTTTTTTTGTTTTGAAAACACCATTTTATTAATGTAATAACTCAACTAAATATTCCCCAAAAATAATAGTACTAACACTAACTCAAGCACATACACAAATATTATGCGTAAATAACCCAAAATATGCACACAAAATATAAATTATCACATAAGTCAAAATTAACAATGAAATTTGGGGGTATTATAGTCTTCCCCCTTAAATAAGTTTTATCCCGAAACGTACCATCACCAATCTTGTACTCTCAAGTTCCAAGTAAAATACAACCACATTGAAAATCAAGATCATGTAGAACACACGTAATGCATATAATCAAATATATACACAACATCAAAGATATAGTCAATCACGTGCGCCCACGAGCCCTATGGATCAAAGGTCACAGGATTATTACTCTGATACCACTTCTGTAACACCCCGCCTAAAGGGGCTGGCATGTCACTGTCGTTAATGCTCGACTAGAAACACCCACAAGGCTTTCTGAATCTCTTAACCTTAATTAACCTGTTAGTAAGCAAGCGTGGCAAAAGCTCATAACGAAATCTAACACAAGTTTGTGAGGTAGTTCTAAAACATGTGTTTACTTGCATACTTAAACCATGTCTATAATATTCTTATACATGTGCAATCCTAGAAATGCATCCATACCTATATTTACTAAACATAACTCGTAACATAAAGACATATTGGGGTCTGCATTTCCAACTAGATTCTTCAAAAGTATTTCACAACAGGCTAGCTTTCTTAATGCTCTTATGATCCCTTTCTGCTTCCAAAACCAGAAAAATGGTGAGGTCATGAGCTCCCTGAGCCTAGTGAATAACTCTTACCTTTCCCATTGTTGCACTTTGGACATTAACTGGTTAACACAACATATGATCACATGGTGCACATATCTTATGAGATATAAATAAAACGTATCAGATAATATGTAGAGGGCGATAAGAGAACATGCTTATACTTCAGAAATCGAAATAAACTCATATCTTTCATATCTAACATACTTTTGAACTTCACAGAATACACACACATTTGCATGTTATGGGGTGGGCAACTAGACTAACTTAATCGTACCCGACCCATACCAGGTACGATTCAAGGACCCTCGTTCTCACTTGAGTCCATGAACAACCTTTGCTGTCAGTCTATTCACTAAATAAACCATAGTTGTCCTATACCAACGATGTCTTTCGGGCTCCAATTGCTCACTACAGTCCAAAAGAAAGCAAAGCCTGCTAAATCATACTAATGGCCCACCTGTAACCATACTTGACACATACATAAAGCATATTTCATTCAAAAGTCCTCATACACGCTTTAAACACATAATTTATTTCCTTGAACAAATTTCTGAATCGCACATATGTTTTAAAATCAATCATAATTTCATAAATATCTTGAAAAATTCAAAGTCAAGCCAAAACTAATTTCGTAACATATCTAAAGTCTAAGTCCAAATCCAAGCAAAAGCTAATTTCATATCATATCCAAAGTTCAAATCCAAGTCAAAACCAACCTCAAAACGTATCCAAAGTCCAAATCCAAGCCAATTACCATTTTCATAACATACTACATATTCTTAACTGAATGCAAAACATTATAGTTTAGGGGAAACCAACTCATAACTCACATAAAGAACTATCACAACATAAGGGTGACAAACACATCCTAGTGGCCCCTCTACGGTTTATTCATATGGTACCAACCAATGGTAGACAAGCTGCAATTCATTCATATGGTACCAATTAGGCACTCGCGCTCTAAAGGACACGAACTGCCCATAACACAGACTATGGAATCACATTCATATCATAGTAAGTTTAGGTCGAAACCTTTCTCACGAGAGATCCACATGGCTCATATAACACATAAGGCTAACATTTATATCCCAAGGGATTGGTTAGAACCATTCCCACCAGGTGACCTGAATATAACGATAGTCACCACTATGGGCATAGCACTAGAACCTCATGTAATAACCTCAGAAAAGACATGAACCTTTTTTCCCAAAAACATAACTTACTAAATTGTATAACCCATATAATCACGTTGTTATTCCTCAAAGAAGCTCGATTCCACAATTTTTTTAACAAAACATTGTCAAAGGAAGACATAATTCCACCCAAAATGATTTTCACAAGTTTTACGTAAACCATAAGAGTACATAACTATTTTAACGCCTAAAATCATCACAAACATGATCAATGTAGAATTAATGCGTACGAACAACCCGTAATTATACTAAATATGACAATTTGCTTAGAACTTCATAACGCAAAGTCCCCATATCCAAATTCACAAAACTCTACAAAAAACCGCTAAATATCATGTTTAATATACCATACAATTTTCATAATTTTTCAGTAATCCAATCCTCCACAAAAATTAGAATAGTACCCAAAGTTATATGTTGAAACAGAACAGTTGCAGCAAAAATCCATATTTCGTGAAGTACACTCCTAACATTCTTCAAAAATTTCCATGAAAGTTACAAACATCATATAGAACCTATATTAAAATTTCCAAAATTTTTAGCACAGGAAATAATTACCAGAAAATTCTAACAGCAACCAAAATCAGGCAGTAAAACATAGCAGTTTCAATTCAAAATTCATAACTCGTGAACTAAACATTCAAAATTCATGAAACTTTACCAAAAATCTCCACATAACATGTATATTATACAGTAAAATTTTTATGATTTTTCTCGAACCTAATAGTTCAGAGTAATTCAAACATAATCTCAATTTTCGCACTGATTAACAAGGGAGTTTTAATCAAAATTCATAACTCCTAAAATACACGTCTAAAATTTATGAAAATTTATAAAATATTTCCAAACATCACCCATATTCTACATTAAAAATGCCAAAATATTTCACTAATCCAATAACTCGTAAAAATTCAAGCAGTAAATGAATTCTAGAAAAATGCGAAAATTAACCTTGTTTTCTACCATTTTGTCCTTCGAATACAAGCAATCCAACTAAATATCCCTAGTGCAACATATATGTAAACAAATTCATAGCATATCTATCAATCTTAAACATCCATATAACCCAAAAATCACAAATAAACATAAAAATTAGATGGTGGGTTTCTACCAATTGAAATTAGGTGTGTGTTTGGTGGGGCAGAAAATCATTTTCCTGAAAAATGATTTTCTCATTTTACGATGTTTGGTAAAACAAGGAGGGAAAATTTATTTTCAGGGGAAAATCATTTTCCTGAGAATGAAGGAAAATATTTTCACTTTAAATAAAGCGTAAGTTGATTTTACGTTTCTTGGGCTCTTATACTGTTTCTCTCTTCCGTGTCTATTTTCTCGACATATGGTTTGAAAATTAAGAAAAAATATTTGTAATATTTTTGTTCATTTTTTGCTAATCAAACTCATTCCCAAAAAGTTCACTTTTCCTATTACCAGAAAACTAAAAATATGAGCTGAAAATTATTTTACATGAAAAATCATTTCACATGAAAAATGATTTTCTAGGAAAATAATTTTCAACCCTACCAAACACACCGTAGTTTTCGAATCTATCAAACCTCAAAAGTATCAAATTCATAGTTTCAACGTTCAATTGTATCTGATAGTTCAAGCATAAATCATTCAAAGAATCTTCCCCTAATCAGTTCTAGGTTGAGAAAAATAAGAATTACTCACCTTAATATGCAATCAAAATCAAAACCCAGTTTATTTTCCTTCTTACTCCTGCTTCTTCGTCTTCTTCTTCTGCTTCTTCTTCTTCTTCTTCTTCTTCGTCTTCTTCTTCTTCTTCTTCTCTATCCTTGCATCTCCTCTCTCTTTGTGCAAGTGTTTGTGTTTTAGGATAAGAAAACAGAACCCTTACCCTTGATAATTATCACGTAAGAGAAAAAAAAGAACCCCTTCCCCCTTTTCCTTTTTTTTCCCCTTTGTTTTTTGGGTCAAGTGTTTCTTTTTTTTTTTGGGACTCCTCTTTCCTTTTTTTTCCTTTTAAAAACAAAGTCTTAGTAATGTAATAATTCACACTAACTTAAGCACATACATACATATTAAACATAGATAACCCAAAATATGCACATAAAACATAAATTATCACATAAGTCAAAGTTAACAATGAAATTTAGGGTTATTGCAGTCTTCCCCCCTTAAAATAAATTTTGTCCTCAAAACTTACATCACCAATCTTGTACTTTCAAGCTCCAAGTCAAATAAAACCACATTGGAAATCAAGATCACGTAGAACACACGTAATGCACATCATCACATATATACACAACATCAAACATTTAGTCAATCACATGCGCACACAAGCCTTGTAGGTTAAAGGTCACTGGATTCTTGCTCTGATACCACTTCTATAACGCCCCGCTCGAAGGGGGCAGACGCATCATCGTCGTGGATGCTCGACTAGAAGCACCCACAAGGTTATCTAAGGCCATGTTTGGCAAAGAGCTTTTTGGGTGTAAAAAGAGCTTTTGGGGGGTATTAGCTGTTTGACTCTGGTCAAAAAGCTCTTTGGGGTGTTTGATTGATTAGCTCTTTAGATTAGCTTTTTATACCCAAAAAGCTCTTTTACAAAAAGCTCTTTGGAATAGCTTTTTTAAAGAACTTTTTGATATTTACTATTATAATGACCATACTAACCTTATAATTTGAACCAATTTACATTACATGTTATTTACAAATGATATTCCCGAATGTTGGATGCTTATATTTTAAATTTTTTAATTTATTTTTTTCTTTTTTTGGGACAAGAGTTGTGGATGGCTATGATATAGGAGATAATGCTTTTAATTTTAATGCTTTCTTAATTTAACAAATAATTTATGTTAGTTAGTCTTACATGATATATAAATATTTTTTATATCATATAATTTCAATTACTATTAAAAAAGAAACCATTTAACATTAAAAATATATTTTGATAATAAGTACTAAAATTAGAAAAAAGTATAAATGTAATTTTATATATCACATAAGTCTTAATTCATAATTCATATCGAAAAGTAAAATAAATAGCCAATGAAAAATTGTTTAGTTAGAAAAATAATGAATTTGAGTAATGGGTATAAGTGGAATTTTATCAAATAGCTTTGTTAGAAACAGCTAATTTCACCAAACACTTTTTTCACAAACAGCTAATGCAATCAGCTAAGTCATACAGCTAATACAATCAGCTAACAGCTAACAGCTTATGCAATCAGCTAACAGCTAATAGCTAACAGCTGATTGCCAAACAGGGCCTAAATCTCTTAACCTTAATTAGCCTATTAGGGCCTGTTCTATTTCGCAATAAGATACAGCTGTAAGCTACAAGAAAATGTAAGGAGTTGTAAGAAGCTGCAAGGAGCTGTAAAGAGCTACAAGGAATTATAAGAAGATGTAAGGAGCTGTAAGAAGATGCAAGGAGCTGTAAGAAGATGTAAGGAGCTGTAAAGAGTTATAAGGATAGATGTAAGGAGTTGTTGAACATTATAGAAAATCTATATGAGACGTAAGAAGATGTAAGAAGATGTAAGGAGATGTAAGAAGATATATGGAGATGTAAGAAGCTGTGAAAAGATGTGAGAATAATATTAGGGATGTAAGAGGTTGCAAGGAGATGTAAGAAGCTGTAAAGAGATGTAAGCTCTTTGCTAAATCCTTAAAATGCAAAATAGAATAGGGCCTTAGTAAGCAAGCGTGGTGGAAGCTCATAACGAAATCTAACAAAAGTTTGAGGGATAGTTCTACAACATACATTTACTTACATACTTAAACCATGTTCATAATGTTCTTACACATGTACAATCCTAGAAATACATCCATACTTATATTTACTGAACATAACTCATAACATAAACACATATCGGGGTCTACATTTCTAACTGGGATCTTCAAAAGTGTTTCACAACAGTAAGCAAGCGTGGTGGAAGCTCATAACGAAATCTAACAAAAGTTTAAGGGATAGTTCTACAACATACATTTACTTACATACTTAAACCATGTTCATAATGTTCTTACACATGTACAACCCTAGAAATACATCCATACTTATATTTACTGAACATAACTCATAACATAAACACATATCGGGGTCCACATTTCTAACTGGGATCTTCAAAAGTGTTTCACAACAGGCTAGCCTTCTTAACACTCTATCCATTTTTACTTCCAAAATCTAAAAAATGGTGAGGTCATGAGCTCCCTAAGTACAATGAATAACCCTTGCCTTTCCCATTGTTACGCTTTGCACATTAACCGGTTAACACAACACATAATCACACAATACACATATCTTATGATATTTAAATAGAACGTATCATATAACATGTAGAGGGTGATAAGAGAAAATGCTCATGCTTCAGAAATCAAAATAAACTCATGTCTTTCATATCTAACTTGCTCATGAACTTCGTAAAATACACACACATATGTATTTCATAGGATGGGCAATTAGACTGACTTAGTTATACATACCTGTCCCATCTAGGGATGATTCAAGGACCCTCATTCTCACTTGAGTACGTGGACAAACTTTGTTCTTAGCCTATTCACTAAACTAACCATGGTCACATATCAACCATGCCTTTTGGGATCCTAATCCTCACTGAAGTCCAAAAGAAAGCAAAGCCTGCTAAAGCATGCTAATGGCCCGCCTGCAACCATAATTGATGCATACATAGAGCATATTCCATTTAAAAGTCTACATATGTGCTTTAAACACATAGTATATTTCCTTGAACATATTTGTGAATTGCATGCATGCTTTAAAATCATTCACAATTTCATAAATATCTTGAACACTACTTCAAATCCAAAGCCAATTTCGAAATTCAAATCCAAGACAAAACTAGTTTCATAATGTATCCAAAGTGTAAGACTAAATCCAAGCCAAAACCAATTTTATATCATATCCAAGGTCCAATCCAAGCCGAAACCAATTTCATAACGTATCCAGAGCGCAAATCAAAGCCAATTACTTTTTTCATAACATTCCACATATTTTTAACTGAGTGGAAAACTGTATAGTTTGGGGGAAATCAACTCATGACTCGCACAAAGAACCATCACAACATAAAAGTGGCAAACACATCCTGGTTGCCTAGCTATAGCTCATTCATATGGTACCAACCAATGGTGTACTAGCCACAAGTCATTTATATGGCACCAACCATGCACCCACGCTCTAAAGGATGCAGACTGCCCACAACACAAACCATGGAACCACATTCATATCCTAGTAAGTTTAGGCTGAAACTTTTCTCACTAGGGATCCACATGCCTCACACAACACATAAGGCTGACATTCATGTCCCAGGGGATTTGTTAAAATCTCTCCCACTAGGCGACCTGAACATAATAACAGTCACTACTATGGCCATAGCTCTAGAACTCACGTAATAGCCTCAGGCAAGACATAAACCTTTTTCCACAAAAACATAACTTACTAAAATCTTATAACCCATATAATCACTTTGTTATTCCTCAAAGAAGCTAGATTCCACAGTTTTTTTAACAAAACATAGTCAAAGAAAAACATAATTCCACCCAAAATAATTTCCACCAGTTTCCCATAAACCGTAAGAATACATAAATATTTTAATGCCTATAATCGTCATAAACATGATCAATGTAAATTTATGCATATGATCAACCTGTAATTATACAAAATATGACACTTTACTTAGTACCTCATAACACAATGACCTCATATCCAAAATTCACAAAACTTTGCAGAAAAATACCAAATACCATGAATAATATACCATGTAATTTTCATAATTTTTTAGCCAGCCAATCCTCCCCCAAAATTCAAATAGTACCCGAAATTATATGTTGAAATAGAATAGTTGTAATCAAAAATCCATAACTCATAAAGTACACTCCTAAAATTCATGAAACTTTCCATAAAAGTTACAAACATCATATAGAACCCATATTAAAATTTCCAAAATCTGCAGCCTAGCAAATAATTACCAGAAAATTCAAACAACAACAAAAATCAGGTACTAAAACATTACAACTTCAATCAAAACTTCATTACTTGTGAATTAAACATCCAAAATTCTTGAAAATTTGTCATAAATATCCAAATAATTTGTATATTATACAGTAAAATCTTCATGATTTTTCTCCCGCCCAATAGTTCGCAGTAATTTAAACATCATCGGAATTTTCGCACTTAATAACAGGACAATTTCATTCAAAATTCATTCCTCCTAAAATACACATCCAAAATTTAGGAAAATTTGCACAAAATTTCCAAACACCACGGATATCCTACACTAAAAATTTAAGAATTTTTCACGCATCCAATAATTCGTAAAAATTTAAAGTATAACTCCACAATATATGACAATTTACTTAGAACTTCATGACGCAAAGACCTCATATCCAAAATCCACAAAACTCTGCAGCAAAATACCAAATATGACAAAATCAAAAGAGTACCCGAAGTTATATCTTGAAACAGAATAGTCGTAATTAAAAATCCATAACTCATGATGTACACTCCTAAAATTCATGAAACTTTCCACAAAAGTTGCAAACATCATGTAGAATATATATTCAAATTTCCAGAATTTTCAGCTCAACAAATAATTACTAGAAAATTTAAATTGCAACGAAAATCAGGCACTAAAACATAACAGCTTCAACACAAAATTCATAACTCATGAACTAAGCATCCAAAATTCATGAAACCTTACCAAAACTCTCCAAATAACATTTATATTATACAGTCAACTTTTCATGATTTTTCCCCAATCCAATAGTTCACAGTAATTCAAACATCATCTGAACTTTTGCACTGATTAAAAGGGTAGTTTCAATCAAAATACATAACTCCTAAAACATCCAAAATTTATGAAAATTTACAGAAAATTTCAGAAAATCACCGATATTTTACAGTAAAAATGTCAGAATTTTCCATGCATCCAATGATTCGCAAAAGTTCAAACAGTACACGAATTCTGTAAAAATCCGAAAATTAACCTTCTTTTCTACCATTTTATTCTTCCAATACAAGCAATCAAATTAAATATTCATAATTCAGCATATATATAAACAAATTCACAGCATATCTATCAATCTTCAACATCCACATAACCCAAAATCACAAATAGACATGAAACTTTTATGGTTAGTTTCAACCAATTGAATTTATTTTTCGAATCTATCAAACGCTAAAAACATCAAATTCATAGTTTCAACCTTCAATTCAATTCTCAAGTTCAAGCATAAATCATTCAAATAATCTTTCCTTAATTAGTTTTAGGTTGAGAAAAACAAGAATTACTCATCTTAATATGCAATCAAAATCAAAACCCAATTCTTTTTCCTTCTTTCTCCTCCTCCTCCTCCTCTTCCTCCTCCTTGTCTTCTTCTTCTTCTTCTTCTTCTTCTTCTTCTTCTTCTTCTTCTTCTTCTCCTCCTCCTCCTCCTCCTCTTTCCTCTCCTCTCTCTGTGTGCATGCGTTTGTGTTTTAGGATAAGAAAACAGAACCCCAACCCTTGATAATTATCACCTAAAAAAAAAAAAGAGAGAGAACACCTTCCCCCCTTTTCGTTTTCTTTTTCCTTTGTTTTTTTGGGTCAACCCTTTCTTTTTTTTTTTTTTTGACTCCTCTTTCTCTTTTTTTTCTTTTAAAAACAGAGCCTTATTAATGTAATAGTTCAACTAATTATTCCCCAAATATAATAATACTAACACTAACTCAAGCACATACATACATACTAAACATTGATAACCCAAAATATGCATATAAAATATAAATTACCACATAAGAAAAAATTGGCAACAAAATTTTGGGGTATTATAGTCTTCCCTTCTTAAAATAAGTTTCGCTCTCGAAACTTACCGTCACAAATCTTATACTATCAGGTTGAAAGTCAAATAAAACCACATTAAAAATCAGGATCGCGTAGAACACAAGTAACGCATATAATCACATATATACAAACATCAAACATATAGGCAATAACATGCGCACACAAGCCCTATAGGCCAGATGTTACAGGATTATTCCTCTGATACCACTTTTGTAGCGCCCTGCTTGAAGGGGCAGGCGTGTCACCGCCGTGGATGCTCAACTAGAAATACCCACAAGGCTATCTAAATCTCTTAACGTTAGTTAACCTATTAGTAGGCAATCACGACGGAAGCTTAACGGAATCTAACGAAAGTTGGGGGGTAGTTCTGAAACATACATTTACTTACATACGTAAACCATATCCATAATGTTCTTACACATATGCAATCCTAGGAATACATCCATACTTGCTAAATATAACTCATAACATAAACACATATCGGGGTCTGCAAATCTAACTAGGTTCTTCAAAAGTGTTTTGCAGCCGCCTAGCTTTTTCAATGTTCTTATGATCCCCTTGTTTTTTCCAAAACCTAAAAAATGGTAAGATTATGAGCTCCCCGAGCCCAGTGAATAACCCTTGCCTTCCCCAATGTTACACTTTGCACATTAACTGGCTAGCACAACACTAATATCTTATGACGTATAAATAGAATATATCATATAGCATGTAGAGGGTGATAAGAGAACATGCTTGTGCTTCAGAAATCGAAATAAACTCATATCTTTCATAGCTAACATGTTCCCAAACTTCGCAAAACAGACACACATATGTATGTCATGGGGTGGGCAATTACACTAACTTAGCTGCACCTGTCCCATATTAGGTGTGATTCAAGGACCCTCGTTCTCACTTGAGTCTGTGAACAAGCTTTGCTCTCAGTCTATTCACTAAACTAACCATAGTTGTCTCATATCAACCATGTCTTTTGGGCTCCTAATCCTCACTGAAGTCCAAAAGAAAGCAAAACCTGCTAAATCATGCTAATGGCCCGCCCGTGACCATACTTGATGCATACAAAAAGCATATTCTATTCAAAAGTCCACATATGTGCTTTAAACACATAATATATTTTGTTAAACATATTTATGAGCCGTACATATGCTTCAAAATCAATCATAATTTCATAAATATCCTGAACAATCCTTCAAATCCAAAACTAAGTCCGAAATTCAAAACCAAGCCAAAACTAATTTCATAACATATCCAAAGTCTAAGTCCAAATCCAATTTCATATCATATCGAAAGTCCAAATCCAAGCCAAAACCAATTTCATAACATATCCAATGTACAAATCCAAGCCAATTACCATTCTCATAAGATACCACATATTCTTAACTGAATGGAAAACTGTATAGTTTAGGAAAAATCAACTCATGACTCACAAAAAACCATCACAACATAAAGGTGACAAACACATCAAATTCATTGTTTCAACGTTCAATTGAATCCTCTAGTTCAAGCATAAATCATTTAAATAATCTTCTCCTAGTCAGTTTTAGGTTGAGGAAAACAAGAATTCCTCACCTTAATATGCAGTCAAAATTGAAACCCAATTCTTTTTCCTTGTTTCTCGTTCTTCTTCTCCTTCTCTTCTTCTTTTCTTCTTCTTCTCCTTCTTCTTCTTCTCGCTCCTCTCCTCCCTCTGTGGGCGGGTGTTTGTGCTTTAGGATAAGAAAATTGAGCCTTGACCCTTGGTAATTATCACGTAAAAAAAGAGAACCCCTTATCCCTTTTCCTTTTCTTTTTCCTTTATTTTTTCGCATCAATTCTTTCTTTCTTTTTTCTTGACTCCTCTTTGCTTTTTTTTTTTTTCCTTCTAAAAACAAAGTCTTAGTAATATAATAATTCAACTAATTATTCCCCAAACATAATAATACTAACACTAAATCAAGCACATACATACATATTAAACATAGATAACCTAAAATATGCACATAAAATATAAATTACCACATAAGTGAAAATTCACAACGAAATTTCGGGGTATTGTAGTCTTCACCCCTTAAAATGAGTTTCGTCCTCGAAACTTACATCACCAATCTTGTACTCTCAAGTTCAAAGTCAAATAAAACCCCATTGGAAATCAAGATAACGTAGAACACACGTAATGCACATAATCACATATGTACATGACATCAAACATATAGTCAATCACATATGCACACAAGCCCCATAGGTCAAAGGTCATAGGATTATTGCTCTGATATAAGCTTCTATAACGCCTCGCTCGTAGGGGGCAGGCACATCACCGCTGCAGATGCTTGACTGGAAATACCCATAAGGCTATGTAAATCTCTTAACCTTAGTTAACCTGTTAGTAGGCAAGCGTGGAATCTAAGAAACGTTTGAGGGGTAGTTCTGAAACATGCATTTACTTACATACTTAAACCATGTCTATAATGTTCTTACACATGTACAATCCTAAAAATACATCCACACTTATATTCACTGAACATAACTTGCAACATAAACACATATCGGGGTCTGCATTTCCAACTAGGTTCTTCAAAAGTGTTTCACAATAAGCTAGCTTTCTTAATCCTCTTACGATCCCTTTTCGCTTCCAAAACCTGAAAAATGGTGAGGTCATGATCTCCCAGAGCACATTGAATAACCCTTACCTTTCCCATTGTTACACTTTGCACATTAACTGGTTAACACAACACATAATCACACAATACACATATCTTACGACATATAAATAGAATGTATCATATAACATGTAGAGGGCGATAAGAGGACATACTTATGCATCAGAAATCGAAATGAACTCATATATTTCATATCTAACATGCTCCCAAACTTCACAAAATAGACACATATATGTACGTCATGGGGTGGGCAATTACACCAACTTAGTTATACCTGTCCCATACCAGGTACGATTCAAGGACCCTTGTCCTCACTTGAGTCTGTGAGCAAGATTTGCTCTCAATCTATTCACTAAACTAACCATGGTTGTCCCATACCAACCATGTCTTTTGGGCTCCTAATCCTCATTGAAATCCAAACGAAAGCAGAGCCTGCTAAATCATTCTAATGGCCCACCCGCAACCATACTTGATACATATATAAAGCATATGCCATTCAAAAGTCCACATACATGCTTTAAATACAAAATATATTTCCTTAAACATATTTAAGAATCACCATATGGTTCAAAATCAGTCACAATTTCATTAATATCAGGAATAATCCTTCAAATCCAAAACCAAGTCCGAAATTCAAATCCAAGCCAAAACTAATTTCATAATACATTAAAAGTCTAAGTCCAAATCCAAGCCAAAACTAATTTCATAATACATCAAAAGTCTAAGTCCAAATCTAAGCCAAAACCAATTTCATAAGGTATCCAAAGTGCAACTCCAAGCCAATTCCATTTTTATAATATACTACATATTCTTAGCTGAATGCAAAACTTTGCAGTTTAGGATAAATCAATTTATGACTCACACAAAGAACCCTCACAACGTAAGGGTGGCAAATGCATCCTGGTGACCCAACTACTGCTCATTCATATGTTGCCAACCAATGGGGGACTAGCTGCAGCTCATTCATATGGCACTAACCACATACACACGCTCTAAAGGAAGCGGACTATCCATAACACAAAGTATGGAATCACATTCATATCCTAGTAAGTTTAGGCCAAAACCTTTCTCACTAGGGATCCACATGGCTTACATAACACATAAGGCCGACATTTATATCCCAGGGGATTTGTTAGAACCTCTCCCACTAGGCGACCTCAACATCATGACAGTCACTACTATGGCCATAACTCTAGAACGGCATGTAATAGTCTCAGACAAGACATGAACCTTTTTCCCCAAAAACATATCTTAATAAAATCATATAACCTATATAATCACATTGTTATTCCTCAAAGAAGCTCGATTCCGCAATAGTTTTAGCAAAACATAGTCAAAGAAAGGCATAATCCCACCCAAAATAATTTTCTCAAGTTTGCCATGAACCATAAGAATACTTAACTGTTTTAACGCCTAAAATCATCACAAACATGATCAATGTACAATTTATGCATACGAACAACTCGTAATTATACTAAGTATGACAACTTACTTAGAACTTCATAACGCGAAGACCTCATATCCAAAATTCACAAAACTTTGCAGACAAATACCAAATATCATGAATAATAGACCATGCAATTTTCATAATTTTTCAGTAAGCCAGTCCACTAAAACAATTAAAATAGTAATCGAAATTATATGTTGAAACAGAATAGTCACAATCAAAAATCCATAATTCATGAAGTAGACTCCTAAAATTCAAGTAAATTTTCATAAAAGTTATAAACATCATATAGAACCTATATTAAAATTTCCAAAGTTTTCGGCTCAGAAAATAGTTACCAGAAAAGTCAAATAGTAACCAAAATCAGGCATTAAAACATAACAGTTTCAATCCAAAATTCATAACTCGTAAGCTAAGCATCCAAAATTCATAAAAATTTACCAAAACTCTCCAAATATTATTTATAATGCACAGTAAACTGTTCATGATTTTTCTTCAACCAAATAGTTATAAGTAATTCAAACATCATATGAATTTTTGCACTGAGTAAAAGGGCATTTTCAATCAAAATTCATAACTCCTACGATACATATCGACAATTTATAAAAATTTCTAGAAAATTTCCAAAAATCACTTATATTTTATAGCAAAAATGTGGGAATTTTTCACGCATCCAATAATTCGAAAAAGTTCAAATAGTACGTGAATTCTATAAAAATTCGAAAATTAACCTTCTTTTCTACCATTTTTTGTTCATCCAATACAAAAACTCAAACTAAATATTCATAGTTCAACATATCTATAAAAAAATTCATAGTATATCTATCAATCTTCAACATCCACAAAACCCAAAAATCACAAATAAACATGAAACTTTTATGGTGGTTTCTACCAATTGAAATTAGATTTTGAATCTATCAAACCCTAAAAGTGTCAAATTCATAGTTTCAACCTATAATTCAATCCTCAAGTTTAGGCATAACTCATTCAAATAATCTTCCCTTAATCAATTTTAGGTTGAGGAAAACAAAAACTACTCACCTTAACATGCAATCAAAATCAAAACCCAATTCTTTTTCCTTCTTCCTCCTTCTTCTCCTCCTTCTCCTCTACTTCTTCTTCTTCCTCTTCTTTCTCCTCTCCTCCCTCTGTATGCGTGTGTTTGTGTTGTAGGATAAGAAAGCAGAGCCCTGGCCCTTGATAATCATCACATTAAAAAAAAGAAAAGAACCCCTTCCCCCCTTTTCCTTTTCTTTTTCCTTTGTTTTTTTTTGCTCAAGTCTTTCTTTTCTTTTTTGTCACCTCTTTCTTTTTTTTTTTTCCTTCTAAAAACAAAGCCTTGGTAATATCCTAATTCAACCAAGTATTCCCCCAACATAGTAATACTAACACTAACTCAAGCGCATGCATACATACTAAACATAGATAACCCAAAATCTGCACAGAAAATATAAATTACCACATAAGTCAAAATCAACACCGAAATTTCGAGGTATTACAGTCTTCCCCCCTTAAAATAAGTTTCGTCCTTGAAATGTACATCACCCGCCATGTACTCTTAAGTTCCAATTCAAATAAAACCACATTGGAAATCAAGATCATGTAGAACGCACGTATTACCCATAATCATATATATACACAACATCAAATATATAGTCAATTACATGCGCACACAAGCCTTATACGTCAAAGGTCAGTGGATTATTGCTCTAATAGCGCTTCCGTAATGCCCTGCTCAAAGGGGACAGGCGTGTCACCACCATAGATGCTCGACTAGAAACCCCCACAAAGGCTATTTAAATCTCTTAACCTTAATTAACCTGTTAGTAGGCAAGCGCCGCGGAAGCTTATAACGAAATCTAACAAACGTTTAAGAGGTGGCTATAAAATATGTATTTACTTAAATACTCAAACCATATCCACAATATTCTTACACATGCCTAGAAATACATCCACACTTGTATTTACTAAACATAACTCGTAACATAAACACATATCGAGATTTGCATTTCTAACTAGTTCTTCAAAAGTGTTTTCAATGGGCTAGCTTTCTTAATCGTCTTGCGATCCCTTTCTACTTCTAAAACCTGAAAAAGGGTGAGGTCATGAGCTCCCCATGCCCATTGAATAACCCTTGCCTTCCCCATTGCTACCCTTTGCACAATTAACCAGTTAACACAACACATAATCACAAAATACACATATCTTATGACATATAAATAGAATGTATCATATAACATGTAAAGGGCGATAAGAGAACATGCTTATGTTTTAGAAATCGAAATAAACTCATATCTTTCAAATCTAACATGCTCCCAAACTTCACAAAATGGACACACACAGTTATGTCATGTGGTGGGCAATTACACTAACTTAGTCATACCTGTCCCACACTAGGTACGATTCAAGGACCCTCATTCTCACTTGAGTATGTGAACAAGCTTCGCTCTCAGTCTATTCACCAAACTAACCATGGTTATCACATACGAACCATGTCTTTTGGGCTCCTAATCTTTACTGAAATCCAAAAGAAAGCAAAGCTTGCTAAATCATGCTAATGGCCCGCCCGTAACAATACTTGATGCATACATAAAGCATATTCCATTCAAAAGTCCGCATTCGTGCTTTAAACACAAAATATATTTCCTTAAAGATATTTATAGGTCACACATATGCTTCAAAATCATTCATAATTTTATAAACATCTTGAATAATCGTTCAAATCCAAAACTAAGTCCGAAATTCAAATGCAAGGCAAAACTGATTTCATAACATATCTAAAGTCCAAGTCCAAATCCAAGCCAAAACCAATTTCATATCGTATCGAAAGTCTAAATCCAAGCCAATACCAATTTCATAACGTAACAAAAGTGCAACTCCAAGCCAATTACAATTTTCTTAACATACCACATTTTCTTAACTGAATGCAAAACTGTATACTTTAGGGTAAATCGACTCATGACTCACACAAAAAACTATCGCAACATAAGGGTGACAAATGCATCTTGGTGACCTAACTACGGCTCATTCATATGGTACCAACCAATGGTGGACTAGCCGCAACTCATTCATATGGCACAAATTATGCACCCACGCTCTAAAGGACGCAAACTGCTCACAATATAAACCTTAGAATCACGTTCATATCGCAGTAAGTTTAAGCCGAAACCTTTCTCACAAGGGATCCACATGGCTTACGTAACACATAAGGCTGACATTCATATCGCAGGGGATTTGTTAGAACCTCTCCCACTAGGCGGCCTGAACAATGACAGTCACTGCTATGGCCATAACTCTAGAACGTCATTTCAGGTAAGACATGAGCCTTTTTTCCTAAAAACATGACTTAATCAAATTGTATAACCCATATAATCACATTGTTATTCCACAAAGAAGCTCGATTCCATAATTCTTTTAACAAAACATAGTCAAAGAAAGACATAATTCCAACGAAAATAATTTTCCTAAGTTTCCCATAAACCATAAGAATAGATAACTATTTTAATGCCTGAAATCATCACAAACATGGTCAATGTACAATTTATGCATACGAACAACCCGTAATTATACTAAATATGACAATTTACTTAGAACTTCATCATGCAACGACCTTATACCCAAAATTCAGAAAACTCTACAGACAAATATGAAATATAATGAATAATAGGCCATACAATTTTCATAATTTTTCAGTAAGCCAGTCCACCACAAAAATCAAAATAGTAACCGAAATTATATTTTGAAACAGAATAGTTGCAATGGAAAATCCATAAATCATGAAGTACACTCCTAAAATTTATGATAATTTCCATGAAAGTTACAAACATCACATGGAACCCATATTAAATTTTTTAGAGTTTTTGGCTCAGCAAACAATTACCAACAAGGTGAATAGCAACCAAGATTAGGCACTAAAACATAACAGTTTCAATCCATAATTCATAACTCATGACCTAAGCATCCAAAATTCATAAAACTTTGCCAAAACTCTCCAAATAATATTTATAATACACAGTAAACTTTCTTGATTTTTCTCCAACCCAATAGTTCTCAGTAATTCAAACATCATCTGAACTTTCGTACTGAATAAAAGGGTAGTTTCAACCGAAATTCATAACTCCTAAAATACACATCCAAAACTTATCAACATTTACAGACAATTTCCGAAAATCATCGATATTTTATAGTAAATATGTCAGAATATTTCATGCATCCAATAATTCACAAAAGTTCAAACAGTACACGAATTCTGTAAAAGTCTGAAAATTACCCTTGTTTTCTACCATTTTGTTCTTCCAATACATGCAATCAAACTAAATATTCATAGTTCAATGTATACATAAACAAATTCATAGCATATCTATCAATCTTCAACATCTATATAACCCAAAAATCATAAATAACTATGAAACTTTTATGGTGGGTTTCTACCAATTGAAATTAGATTTCGAATCTATTAAACCTAAAAATGTCAAATTCACAGTTTCAACCTTCAATTCAATCCTCAAGTTCAGGCATAAATCATTCAAATAATCTTCCCCTAATCAATTTTAGGTTTAGGAAAACAAGAATTACTCACCTTAATATGCAATCAAAATTAAAACCCAATTCTTTTTCCTTCTTCCTCCTTCTTCTCCTCCTTCTCCTCCTCCTCTTCTTCTTCTTCCTCTTCTCTCTCCTCTCTCCTCTCCTCCCTCTATGTGCGTGTGTTTGTGTCATAGGATAAGAAACCAGAGCCCTAACCCTTGATAATTATCATGTAAAAAAAAAAACAGAACCCTTTTGCCCCTTTTCCTTTTCTTTTTCCTTTGTTTTTTCGGGTCAAGTCTTCCTCTTTTTGAGTCCTCTTTCCTTTTTTTCCGTTCCAAAAATAAAGTCTGAGTAATATAATAATTCAACTAATTATTATCCAAACATAGCACTACTAACACTAGCTCGGGCACATACATACATATCAAAAATGGATGACCCAAAATATGCACATAAAATATAAATATCCACATAAGTCAAAATTAACAAGGAAATTTCAGGGTATTACAATCTTCCCCCCCCCAAATTAAGTTCAGTCCCCGAAACTTATAACACCAATCTTGTACTCTTAAGTTCCAAGTCAACTAAAACCACATTGGAAATCAAGATCACATAGAACACACGTATTGCACATAACCACATATATACACAACATCAAACGTATAGTCAATCACACGCGCACACAAGCCCTATAGGTCAAAGGTCATAAGATTATTAGTCTGATACCGCTTTTGTAATGCACCGCTCGAAAGGGGCAGGCGCATCACAGCCATGGATGCTCGACTAGAAGCACCCACAAGGCTATCTAAATCACTTAACCTTAATTAACCTGTTAGTGGGCAAGCGCAGCGGAAGCTCATAATGAAATCTAACAAAAGTTTGAGAGGCAGTTCTAAAACATGCATTTGCTTACATACTTAAACCATATCCATAATGTTCTTACGTATGTGCAATCCGAGAAATACATCCATACTTATATTTACTAAACATAACTTGTAACATAAAGACAAATTGGGGTCTACATTTCTAGCTAGGTTCTTTAAAAGTGTTTCACAATAGGGTTGCTTTCTTAATGCTCTTACGATCCCTTTTTGCTTCCAAAACCTGAAAAATATCGAGGTCATGAGCTCCCTGAGTCTATTTAATAACCCTTGTCTTCCCCATTGTTACACTTTGCCCATTAACTAGTTAACACAACACAAAATCACACAATACACATATCTTATGACATATAAACAGAGTGTATCGTATAACATCTAGAGGGCGATAAGTGAACATGCTTATGCTTTAGAAATCAAAACAAACTCATATCTTTCATATCTAACATGCTCCCAAACTTTACAAAATAGACGTACATATGCATGTCATGGGGTGGGCAATTACACTAACTTAGTCGTGGCAGTCCTATACTAGGTACAACTCGGGGACCCTCGTTCTCACTTGAGTCAGTGAAGAAGCTTTGCTCTCAGTCTATTCACTAAGCTAACTATGGTTGTCCCATTCCAACCATGCCTTTTGGTCTCTTAATCCTCACTGAAATCCAAAAGAAAGCAAAGCGTGCTGATGGCCTACTCGTAACCACACTCGATGCATACATACAACATATTCCATTCAAAAGTCGACATACATGCTTTAAACATAAAATATATTTCCTTAAACATATTTATGAATCACACATATGGTTCAAAATCACTCACAATTTCATAAATATCCTGAATAATCCGTCAAATCCAAAACTAAGTCCAAAATTAAAATCCAAGCCCAAACTAATTTCATAACATATTCAAAGTCTAAGTCCAAATCTAAGCCGAAACCAATTTCATATCATATCCAAAGTCCAAATCCAAGCCTTTCATAACGTATCCAAAGTGCAATCCAAGCCAATTGCCATTTTCAAAACATACCTCATATTCTTAATTGGATGCAAAACTTTATAGTTCAGGGTAAATCGACTGATAACTCACACAAGGAACCATCACAATGTCAGGGTGACAAATGCATCTTGGTGACCCAGCTACGGCTCATTCATATGGTACCAATAAATGGTGGACTAGCTGAAACTCATTCATGTGGCACCACCACGCAACCACGCTCTAAAGGATGCAGACAGCCCACAACACAAACCATGGAATTACATTCATATTCTAGTAAGCTTAGGCAGAAACCTTTCTCACTAGGGATGTACATGGCTCACATAACACATAAGGCTGACATTCATATCCCAGGGGATTTGTTAGAACCTCTCCCACTTGGCGACCTTAGCATAATGACAATCACTACTATGCTCATAGCTCTGGAAGGTTATGTAATAGCCTCAGCCAAGACACGAACATTTCTCCCCAAAAACATAACTTAATAAAATCGTATGACCCATATAATCACATTGTTATTCCTCAAAGAAGCTCGATTCCATAATTGTTTTAGCAAAACATAGACAAAGTAAGACATAATTCCACCCAAAATAATTTTTTCAAGTTTCCCATAAGCCATAAGAATACTTAGCTATTTTAACGCCTAAAATCATCATAAACATGATCAACGTACAATTTATGCATACGAACAACCCGTAATTGTACAAAATATGACAATTTACTTAGAACTTCATAACGCGAAGACCTCATATCCACAATTCATAAAACTCTGCAAACAAATACCAAATATCATGAATAATAGGCCATATAATTTTCATAATTTTTCAATAAGCCAATCCACCACAACAATTAAAACGGTACTGGAAATTATATGTTGAAACAGAATGGTCGCAATCAAAAATCCATAATTGATGAAGTACACTCCTAAAATTCATGGAAATTTTCATAAAAGTTACAAACATCATATAGAACCTATATTAAAATTTTCAGAGTTTTCGGCTCAGTAAATAATTACCAGAAAAGTCGAACAGCAACCCAAATTAGGCACTAAAACATAACAGTTTCAATCCAAAATTCACAGCTCGTGAGCTAAGCATCCAAAATTCAAACTCTCCAAATATTATTTATAATACACAGTAAACATTTCATGATTTTTCTCCAACCCAATAGTTATCAGTAATTCAAACATCATCTGAACTTTCGCACTGAATAAAAGGGCAATTTCAATCAAAATTCATAACTCCAAAAATATATATCGACAACATACGAAAATTTATTGAAAATTCCCAAAAAGCACCTATATTTTACAGTAAAAATGTGGGAATTTTTCACGCATCCAATGATTCGCAAAAGTTCAAATAATACACAAATTCTGTAAAAATTCAAAAATTAACGTTGTTTTCTATCATTTTGTTCATCCAATACAAAAACTCAAACTAAATATTCATAGTTCAACATATATATGAACAAATTCACAACATATCTATCAATCTTCAACATCCACATAACCCAAAAATCACAAATAAACACGAAACTTTTATGGTCGGTTTCTACCAATTGAAATTAGATTTTGAATCTATCAAACCCATAAGTGTAAAATTCATTTAGTTTCAACCTTCAATTTAATCCTCATTCAGGCATAAATCATTCAAATAATCTTTCCTTAATCACTTTTAGGTTGAGGAAAACAAGAACTACTCACCTTAATATGCAATCAAAGTCAAAACCCAATTCTTTTTCCTTCTTCCTCCTTCTTCTCCTCCTCCTCCTCTTCTTCTTCTTCTTCTTCTTCTTCTTCTTCCTCCTCCTCTTCTCTCTCCTCTCCTCCCTCTGTGTGCGTGTGTTTGTGTTGTAGGATAGAAAATAGAGCCTTAGCCCTTGATAATTATCACGTTAAAAAAAAAACCCCTTCCCCCTTTTCCTTTTTTTTTCCTTTCATTTTTTGGGTCAAATCCTTTTTTTTTGTCTCCTCTTTCCTTTTTTTTTCCTTTTAAAAACAAAGCCTTGGTAATATACTAATTCTATCAAGTGTTCCCCTAACATGGTAATACTAACACTAATCCAAGCATATACATACATACAAAACATCGATAACCCAAAATATGCACATAAAATATAAATCACCACATCAGTCAAAATTAACATCGAAATTTCAAGGTACTACGGTCTTCCCCCCTTTAAAATAAGTTTCAACCTCGAAAGTTACATCAGTTGTCATGCGCTCCCAAGTTCCAATCCAAATAAAACCACATTGGAAATCAAGATCACGTAGAACACACGTAATGCACATAATCATATATACACACAACATCAAATATATAGTCAACCACATGCGCACACAAGCCGTATAGGTCAAAGGTCATAGGATTATTGCTATGATACTGATGCACTTCTAGGACCTTCATATGAAGATCAAAGAAGGGATCTCAAGCAGAGAAGTAAAAGGAAGAGAGAAGAAGAAGGGGTTTGCAAGTAACAAAGAAACAAGAAGATAAACTAAGCGCACTTAGATATAGATATCACCACCAAGTTCACTTAGAGCTCTCCCTAAGGATCAAGTGAGATAAGATATCACCACTCAATTGATCTTTAAGGACTCTTGAATGCCACACTAGGGAGCTAGGCTAGTGATAAGCAAGAGTAGAAGAGAAACAAGAGAGTTTAAACTCAACTAAATACATTCATTCCAAAAGTCCCTTACATGTTTAGGTTCTCCCATATTTATAAGCCTTAACATTCAGCAAAAACCTATGAAAAACAAGGCCAAACAACCGGCCAAATGGAAAGAGGGAAGGGGGACCAAAAAGCAACAAGTACAAAAGCAAAAGTAAAAAGCTGCCAGTGCTTTTTAGATCTGCAGCCCCAACTTCCAATGAGCATAACTTCCAAAATACTTGCCCAAATGGGTTCATTCCAAATCTGGGAGAAAGCTCTGAGAGTCTAGTTTCCAGAAAGGCCTCTTGCAGCTTCAAATTTCCAGCCGTATGAAAGTTACACCCTGAGAAAGTCAAGGATATATCTGGTGCCATCAGACTGCATCTCTTGGGAACTTGCTTGCTTTTGAAACTCCAACCAGGGATTTGACTTCCAACTCTTTTGCTGGCCTTTCCGTACACTCCAAAAGGATTTCAAAAAGTGGATTTGATAGTTCCAAAGTTCATCTAATGGTAGAGAAAATGGAGTATCAAAACCGGGTACTGAAATGATTGTTCTGGGCAGTTTGGATAGCTTGACTTCAAGGGCGGAGTTGGATGGGCAAAATGAAGTCCAAATGACTTGAAATTTGCTTTAGTGGAAATCTAACTTCCTAAAATTAGTTCCCAAGGCAATTAAATGGGCCTAAACCACCTTTAGCCTAGGTGATTAGGGTCACCAAGTTGCTGTACTTGCTGACCAGAATTGTTGGGCAGTAGCCTTGATCCTCTATGAGTTTTCTCATGACTTGGGTGGCTTCTTGGACTTCCTTGGGGGTGGATTGCCTCTGAACTTGCTCAATCTCATTGCCTCCTATGGGTACATCATCCTCATTGCCTCCCACAGGTACATCATCCTCCCCTTGTTGGAGAGAATTTGCCCTCAAATTCTCAAGATGATCATCATCAAAGTAAGGCTTAAGGTCCGCCACATTGAATGTACAAGACACCCCGTATTCCCCAGGAAGATCAATTTTGTAGGCATTATCATTGATCTTCTCAAGGACCTAAAAAAGGCCCATCGGCCCCTGGCAAGAGCTTGGATTTCCTTTTGGAGGGAAATCATTCCTTCCTAAGGTGCACCCAAACTAGGTCTCCTGGTTTGAATAAGGCTTGCTTGCGCTGCTTGTTGGCTTGACTCTTGCACCTCTGATTGGACTTCTCAATTTGATCTTGGACCTTCGTGTGGAGCTCTTGAATAGCCTTTACCCTCTTGCTAGCCTCAACATTCATCTTCTCTTGGTGTATGGGTAGAAGGTTAAGAGGTGTAAGTGGATTTTGACCATACACCACCTTGAAGGGGGACTCGTTGGTGGTTCTACTTGGGGCTCTATTGTAGGAGAACTCAGCATGCGCAAGTAGGAGGTCCCAAGCCTTCAAGTTCTTCTTCACTAGGACCCTTAGCAAGGTTCCCAATGTTCGGTTCACCACTTCGGTTTGGCCATCCGTTTGTGGGTGGCAAGTAGTACTAAACTTCAACTTTGTGCCCAACTTTCGCCAAAGCGTGATCCAAAAATGACTTAGGAACTTTGAGTCCCTATCTGAGACAATAGTAAGGGGAATGCCGTGGAGCCTTACTATTTCCTTGAAGTACAAATTGGCTATGTGAGAAGCATCATTAGTCTTGCGACAAGCTATGAAGTGGGCCATCTTGGAAAAACGATCAACCACCACTAAAATGGAATCTTTGTTGTGTTGGGCGCGTGGGAGACCAAGTATGAAATCCATACTCACATCTAGCCATGGCCCTTGTGGTGTAGGCAATGGGGTGTAAAGCCCTTGAGGGAGTGCATGGCTCCTGGCCATTTGACAAGTAGAGCACCTCTTGATTAAGTCTTGGATGTCCTTAGGCATGTGAGGCCAATAGTAGTGCTCTTTGGCCATAGTGTAGGTCTTGTCCTCTCTAAAGTGGCCGACAAGAGACCCACCATGAATCTCTTTAAGTATAAGCTCACGTGTGCCACTCCTTGGCACACACAATCGATTGCCTTTGAACAAGTAACCCTCTTTCAATGAGAAATCTCCCTTTGGGTGAGTTAGGCAAGCCTCATATAGCTCCTTGAAATCTTCATCATCCTTGTACAAGGACTTGAGATGCTCAAATCCAAGCACACATGACCCAAGTTGGAACAAAAGGAGGTGTCTTCTAGACAAAGCATCTGCACCTTGGTTGAGCTTCCCGGACTTGTGCTTGATCATGAAGTGGAATGATTGCAAATACTCAACCCATTTTGCATGTCGAGAGTTCAACTTGTGTTGGCCTTGGATGTATTTTAAAGCTTCATGATCGGAATGCAAGATGAACTCATTGGCTATTAAGTAGTGAGTCCAATGTTCTAGGGCACGGATGATAGCAAAGAACTCCTTATCATAGGTTGAATACTTCCTCCTTGACTCACTTTGTTTTTCACTAAAGTAAGCAAGGGGCCTTCCTTCTTGGATCAAAACCGCACCTATGCCCACTCCGGAGTCATCACACTCAACTTCAAACACCTTGTCAAAGCATGGGAGAGCTAGGACCAGTGCATGAGTTAGCTTCTCTTTGAGTTCATCAAATAACTTTTGTGCTTGTGGTGTCCAAATGAACTTGCTCCCCTTCAATACCTCGGTCATGGGGGCGGCAATGGAGCTAAAGTGGCATATAAACCTCCTATAAAAGGAAGCCAAGCCATGAAAGCTCCTAACATCATGCATGGAGGTGGGAATGGGCCATGTCTTGATTGCTTCCACCATGCTTTGATCAACACTAATGCCTTGGCCCGAAACAATGTATCCCAAGAATACCACCTCAAGAGTAAAGAAAGAGCACTTCTTGAGATTCCCATAGAGTTGCTCTTGTTCAAGGATCATCATAACTTGTTTGAGGTGACCAAAATGCTCTTTCTCGGTCTTGCTAAACACCAATATGTCATCAAAATATACCACCACGAATTTCCCAAGAAATGGCTTGAACACTTGGTTCATTAGTCTCACGAATGTGCTTGGGGCGTTGGAAAGGCCAAATGGCATGACTAGCCATTCATAAAGCCCCATCTTGGTCTTGAAAGCGGTCTTCCATTCATCCCCTTCTCGAATCCGGATTTGGTAGTGCCCACTCCTTAGGTCTATCTTGGAAAAGACCCTAGACCCATGGAGTTCATCAAGCATGTCTTCTAACCTTCGTATGGGATGCCGATACTTGATAGTGATTTTGTTGATGACCCAGCTATCCACACACATCCTCATAGAGCCATCCTTCTTGGGGACAAGAAGGGCGGGTACGGCGCAAGGGCTCAAGCTTTCACGCACCAAACCTTCGGAAGCCAACTCCTCCACTTGCCTTTGAATCTCCAAAGTTTCCTTGGGGTTCATTCTATATGCCGGCTTGTTGGGTAAAATGGCCCCGGGAATGAGGTCTATGTGGTGTTGGATGGATCTTTGAGGGGGTAGGCCGGAGGGGATCTCTTCGGGA
>JAKOGI010003100.1:20000-68012 GCA_029747015.1 Carnegiea gigantea | reverse complement strand
TTGCTGGGGTTGTTCTTTGCATTGCGAGAGTTCAGGAACATGCCTTACAATCAACTGTCGAGATGGTGTTCTTGACTTAATATAGAATCACCAAGTAAAACCTGTTTAGAAGACTTATTCTCACATGTAGCAAACCAGTTAATACAATAAAGATCACAAACACCAGTTAGGCCTGTTTGGAGATCGAGTTTGGAGCAACATTACTTGGACAAGATTTTACACTTGGATTTGTTATCATCAAAACTAAATATACTCAACAAATTCCCCCTTTTTGGTGATGACAAACCAAGTGACCATATTGACAAAATTAAAAAGTTTAACAACGTTTTAATGCTGATAGGGATCCTCTAGGTGCTAGGTCATAGAGCTCGTCATATGGTTTTATTGATATGGTCTTATTCCCCCTTTTGGCATCATTAAAAAGGATAAACAACAGTAAGAATGCAAGAAAAGAAATATAGAACATAAAGTGCAATAAACATCAGTAAAGAGATATTGCATTAAAACAGTACAATGCCAAAAACGAAGAGGGGAGAAGGAGACAAGAGAACAGCCTAGAGAATCAGGGTGCAGGGGGTGGTCTCGTTTGCAGAGGAGGAATGCTGGGGGCAAGAGTGGAGAGAAGGGCAAGCAATTCCTCATGGCGTTTGGCGAAGAGCGCCTGCTCTTCAGCAAGAGCAGTCTTGACAGCTGAGAGCTCATCCTTGAGGCGAGTATTGTCCTCAAGAACAGCCTCAAGTTTGATGGAAGGTTGCCCAGAAACAGGTGGTCGAGGTGGTCGACGACCCTGTTTGGAGACTGACCCTTTGCTAACCTCATAGCCACACCCGAGCAGAGTGTCAATCCCAATCTCATCAATGACTTGGGCTGCCACTCGCCGTGTGAGCACTATCCCAAGGTGCTCAAACACCCTTGTCAGCAGAAACCCATATCCAAGATCATGTGCCCGGGTGGTGTTCGCAATTCGCCCTATGTGGCGAATCATGATTGCAGGGAGGTTGATTGGTTCCTCCCGATCCAGTAAGTCCCCCAGGCATTGATCGAGGGCATCAGCTGAGTTTCGCCCTTGACCTCGCGGAATTATATTCTTGATAGTGAACATAAACAATAGTTGGTGCAGGGAGGTCATTTCACCCTTCTTAACAGAGAGGGGGGTTCTCAGGCCCTGTTTTTGACTGAGACGTTGGGACACCTCTAGGAGCCTGGCTGTTTCTA
This sequence comes from Carnegiea gigantea, assembly GCA_029747015.1. Lineage (NCBI taxonomy): Eukaryota > Viridiplantae > Streptophyta > Magnoliopsida > Caryophyllales > Cactaceae > Carnegiea > Carnegiea gigantea. The sequence goes on along the minus strand of JAKOGI010003100.1, from coordinate 66,797 downwards.
GGGCTGTTTTGTCTTCCCTCACATACACATCAAAACCTTGGGAGGGTACTCCCAAAATTTTCCCAAGTGTGGGCGCATCAACCTTAATGCGTTGCCCATTCACAAAACTAGTCACCACCCCTTCGGTGACACTGCAGTTGGCGTAAAATTCAGCCAACTCAGGTACAGAACACCCCAGCTGGGTGTTTGCAAACAAGTCGAGCCAGCCTTGAGCACGCAACTTGGTCAGGAACACCCCCAGACCCTGTTCCTCGAAAAAGTGTACATTCACTACCTTCCCCCTGACGACATTGTGCTTAAGCAACTGCGCATGTTTGTCAGACATAGGAGAGGGAGTGAACTGCTTTGGGAGTTTAGGGGTAGGAATAGAGGTGGTAGCGTCTGGTAAGGGGGCTGTTCTGGGCTTTCGCTTGAGGGGTGTTTTTGCAGGAGAGGGCTTCACAGCAGGTTTTGTGGTTGATTTTGGAGGGGCTTGTTCTTCAGAGGACTCGGAGAACACCGGTGTCCCCTGTTTGAAGGAGGTGTTCTCAGAGTCAAAACTTGAGAACCCTTCAGTAGAAGAGGAGGAAATCTCCTCGATGACAGGAGCAGAGGGTTTGGAGATACGGTGAGAGGATTGAAAAGCTATTCTCGCAGATTTGCAAGAAGGCTTGGAGGATTGTGGAGAAGAGGGAGTTTGGGAGGGCTGAGACCTTGGTTGTGGCCTTGTTCTTGGCGTTCTGCTACGCCTGGCCACTATTTTCACCCTTTTTCTCTTTTCTCCAGTTTGAGAGACTAGAGGAATAGAGTCATCCCCTTGGACAGGACGTTCTTCTGTTTTCTCACCAGAGTCCTCCTTCAGATCCATGAACAGATCATCGAAGAACACATCCCCTGTTCTTTGAGTTGTTTCTGGAAATAGCGCAGAAGAACAGGGTTCAAAATCCCGAAAGAGGGTTTCTGGGTTCTCCAAGAATTGGTCTTGGAAACCCGAAGAACCAGCAACAGCTTTAGAAGAAATGGGACAAGGGATTGTTCCCACATACACCACTAATTTCCAACCGAAGGAGTAGGGAATATCATTCAACTCAAGCCCAATACTTTTGAGGTTTAACCGATTGAGATACTCGAAGATTGTATGGATAATTGGGCGAGGAGGAGCCGGAATTGAGGGTATAGTCATGTTGTTACTCTCAGAGATTGATGAAGAATCAGTTTTGGGAGCCATTATCGCAAGGAAGAATTTCGGGTTTTGAGGGTTTTGCTAGGGTTTGAAAGCAAGAACAGAGGGGAGAGAGAGAGAGCAAGACGGGGAAGACAGACGCACGCAAGGGGGTTTTTTAAACTCCCTACCCGTTATGAAGGGCCACCTAGGGAACACCTAGAATTTAAGCCGGCAGCATACATTAATGACAGTCAAGGCATACCTGTTCGAGCCGCCTGTTCTTGAACATGCTTCTCTCATTCCAAGGTCTGTCATGAATACTCTTTCTCCATCTCCCAAGGCAGCAGTCTTCACATATAATCATAGTAGCACACAAGACTACACATATTCGTTAAGCATAGACCACTGTTTTGATAACAAGAATTGCAAACAAGGGGATAGAATAGGTATTATAAGGTGTTTTTATCAGCTTGGTCTAATGCTGAGAACAGGTGTTCTCAGGGTGTTTTCACCAACCCCAATTCTAGTCTGTTTCTCTCGAATTGGTCTCTACTCAGTGCTTTAGTGAATATATCAGCAATTTGATTTTCCGTTGTGCAAAAATTCATAGAGATTAAACCCTTTTCAACATTATCTCTCAAGTAATGATGTCGAATGTCAATATGCTTTGTTCTTTTATGTTGACATGGATTTTTGATAATGTTAATTACACTTGTGTTATCACAAAAAATAAGAATGCATCCAATGTCAACACAAAAGTCCTTAAGCTGTTGTCTTATCCACAACAGTTGAGCACAACATGAAGCGGCTGCAACATATTCAGCTTCTGCTGTGGACATGGCAACTGAATGTTGCTTCTTGGTAGCCCAAGATACCAAACAAGGTCCAAGAAAGTGAGTCATACCTGAGGTACTCTTTCTATCAACTAGGAAACCAGCATAGTCAGCATCAGCATATCCAACAAGATCAAAATTGCAACCTCTAGGATACCATAAGGCTAAATTGGGTGTATGTTTCAAATATCTTAGTATCCGTTTTACAGCCTTAAGATGAGTTTCCTTAGGATTAGACTGAAAACGGGCACATAAACTAACACTAAAAACAATATCTGGTCTACTAGCGGTTAGATATAGGAGTGACCCAATCATGCCCCTATAGAGTTTCTCCTCAACTGAAGGACTCCCATCATCCATAACCAACTTGGTTGAAGGAGAAATAGAAGTGTCTACGGGTTTGGCCGACTCCATCCCAAAACGCTTAAGTAGCTCCTTGATATACTTTTGCTGATGGATCATGGTGCCGTTTGGAGTTTGCTTGATTTGTAAGCCTAAGAAAAAGTTAAGCTCACCCATCATGCTCATCTCAAACTCACTCCTCATCATATTTGAAAAATTCATTGCATAAATCATGATGAGTTGCACCAAATATAATGTCATCAACATATATTTGGACAATCAATAAATGTTCCCCCTTAGATTTTAGAAACAAGGTATTGTCTACCATGCCTCCTCTAAAATTATTTTCAAGTAAAAAACTTGACAAACGTTCATACCAAGCTCTAGGAGCTTGTTTTAAACCATAAAGAGCTTTGTCAAGTTTGAAAACATGGTTAGAAAATTCACTGCTTTCAAAACCAGGGGGTTGTTTGACATACACCTCTTCTTTAAGGTATCCGTTTAGGAATGCACTTTTCACGTCCATTTGATATAGCTTGATTTCTATATGAGCTGCAAAGGCTATTAAGATTCGAATAGCCTCAATTCTAGCAACTGGTGCAAAGGTTTCTTCATAATCGATCCCTTCTTCTTGATTATACCCTTGAACAACCAGCCGTGCCTTGTTCCTAGTGACTGTTCCTGACTCATCTAGTTTATTTCAGAACACCCACTTGGTTCCAATGATTGTTCTCTCTGCAGGTTTAGGTACAAGGTGCCATACTTTGTTTCTTTCAAACTGATGGAGCTCTTCTTGCATTGCCGTGATCCAATCTGAATCTGCAAGAGCTTCATTCACACTTTTTAGCTCAATGTTAGAGAGAAACGCATAGAAAGCACAAAAATTTTTAAGCTTAGACCTAATTTGCATTCCACTGTTAATATCAGACAAAATTTGATCAAGGGGGTGCGAACTATGGTACTTCCATGGTCGAGGATCCACAGACCCATGCTCTATTCTAGTCGAGATATCAAGCTTACTATCATCTCCTGAGCCTGTTTCTGCACCTGTTTGTAAGCCTGTTCCTGAAGAACATGATCCCAAACAGGGTTCAACCGTGTTTCCCCCTGTTGGTGTTCACCTTGCCTGCGGTTCTGAGGAACACCTTCAGGAGTTGTTTTCTCCATGGTGTTCTTACCTCGTTTATCTTGGAGCAACACTTCTTTTCGAACAAGACCTAATTCAAGTTCATCTTCCTATGCATCATTTTCACTCAACAAGTTAGATTCATTAAAAAGTACATGCACACTTTCCTCAACACACAAGGTCCTTTTGTTAAAGACTTTGTATGCCTTGTTGTGAGAAGAATAGCCAAGAAATATTGCCTAATCACTCCTAGGGTCAAACTTTCCTAAGGCATCCTTCCCATTATTATGCACAAAACACCTACAACCAAATGTTCTTAGGTGCGTAATATTGGGTTTTTTGCCCTTGAAAAGTTCATAAGGAGTTTTGTTCAAAATGGGTCTGATCATGCATCTATTTATAATATAACATGAGGTGTTCAATGCTTCTGCCCAGAAATACCTAGGAAGACCACTAGCAATAAGCATTGTTCTGGTCATGTCTTCCAGGGTGCGATTTTTGCGCTCAACCACCCCATTTTGTTGGGGTGTTCTTGGAGCTGAGAAGTTATGATCAACACAATGTTCATTACAATAGTTGATAAAACTTGCATTTTCAAACTCAGTTTCATGATCAGATCTCAAGCTAATTAAAGAGTGTCCTACTCTCTTTTCAACCTTTTTGAGAAAGGCAATAAAATTCTCAAAAGTTTCATCTTTGGATGCCAAAAACAAGGTCCAAGTAAATCGAGAGTAATCATCCACTATAACAAGCACATACTTTTTCCCACCTCTAGTAGTTATCCTCATGGGACCACACAAATCAATGTGTAATAATTCCAGAGGTCGAGTAGTGCTTACACATTTTTTCGATTTAAAGGAAGATCTGACTTGTTTTCCTTTTGCACAAACTTCACATACCTTGTCATCATTATACTTGATGGAAGGTAGTCCCACAACCAAATCTTTGGGAACAAGTTTGTTTAACAAGGACAGGCTTGCATGACCTAGTCTCTTGTACCATAGCATTATATCATCATTTAATGCATTTAAACAAGTCAGATTATTTTGGGGAAGAGTGGAAATACAAACTTTATAAACATTTTGACATCGCTTCCCCCTCAACACAATATCTCCTGTGTCGTTATTTACAACCAAGCAGCGTGTTCGTGAGAACACCACTAGGTTGTTCTTGTCACACAGTTGGGACACACTTAGTAAATTATGCTTTAAACCATCAATTAAGTGCACATTATCAATTGAGTGGGAGAGAGTTTTACCAATGCTACCTACACCGACAATTGTCCCAGACTTGCCGTTGCCAAAAGCCACGCTCCCACCGGTTGAAGCTGTAAGGGAGAGAAAGTTTGATTTTTCTCCAGTCATATGCCGCGAACACCCACTATCAACATACCACAGCTGCCTGCTTTCAAGGTTGTTTTCTGATCTGTTTGACAGGGTGTTTCTTACCCTGTTTGCTGGGGTGTTTGTGGGGTTGTTCTCTCTCACTTCAGCCTGCAAAACAAATCACAGGTTAGTTTTGGGAACCCAGATCCACTTGGGTCCCATTCTTTTAGACAAGTGAAGCTCATCTTTTCTAATCCAGATTTGTTTCACATACCTTTCATTCTTTTTATTGGCATACCTTCTCAAAGGACATGAATATCGATAGTGACCAGTTTTACCACAATGAAAGCAAACAATGTTTTCAGGTAAACCCACATACTTTCTATGAATTGGGTAAACTGTTCGTTTAGGCTTGTATCCAAGTCCCTTTTTGTTCCGACTGTGGTGAGTGTTTGACCAATCAAGGGCTTGTGAGGACTTGTTCCAGTGCTTGGTTGTGATAAGCTCGGTTTCTAGTTTTTCTATATTAGCATGCAAACCCTTGTTCTCCCTGAGCAAGGACTCAACCATTCCTTCCACCTCAAAGAGTTTTTCCTCCATTCGAGAATAATCTCCTTCTTTAATAAAGAGGTTTTCTTTGAGCGTATCAATGTTTTCATGTAAGCCCAGTTTTTCATTTTTAAGGATCTCATTTTCTAGTTCTAGGTCTCGGACATCTCGTTTCAATTCAGCACAAGTATCCATCAAGGTATACAAAAGTTCTTCGAGAGTTGCCTTATTGAGACCATGTACCTTGTTCTTGAGATCAGTAAGGCTGTTTGTTGATTCATCATCAGAATCCGTGTCACTTTGTGCCATGAGAGCTACAGCATCTTCCTCAGTTTCAGACTCACCTTCATCCTCAGAGGAATCTCCCCAGGCAGCAAGCATAGCCTTCGAGAGTCGTCTCCCAGAACTGCTTGCAGCTTGTTTTCTACCTTGTTTCCTGGGGTGTTCTTGCTCTTGCTCTTCTCGAAGTAGTGGACAGTTCTTCACAATGTGATATGGTTTGCCACACTTGAAACACCCTGTGAACTGTTCTCGGGGGGTGTTTCTGGACTTACTGAAGTCTTTTCTTTTGCTGTTTTCTTTGACCTTTTTGAAGAATTTCTTGAAATTTCTTGTCATTAAGGCCATCTCTTCATCCTCAAGGTCAGAGTCATCATCCTCTTGTGCTTTCAAGGCAAGCCCACGATCCTTCTTTTGCTCCTCTCTTTGTTGTGAGTTCTTTCGGAGTTCATAGGTCTGGAGATTACCAATCAACTCGTCGAGGGTGATCTTGTTCATGTCTTTAGCCTCTTGGATGGCTGTTACTTTGGCCTCCACGTACGAGGTAAAATTCTGAGGATTTTCCTCACCAACTCTTCAGTGGTGAAAGATCTTCCCAGGGATTTTAACTCGTTCGTGATGTGGGTAAACCGTGTATACATATCCATCACAGTCTCACGATCACCCATATCAAACAACTCATATTGTCGCATAAGTAGCTCAATTCTAGATTGTTTAACCTGACTCGTACCTTCATGAGCAACTTGCAGGGCGTTCCAGATAGCTTGGGCTGATTCACACTCAGAGATGCGAGTGTACTCATCGGGTCCTAGACCAAAATATAATAGCTTCTTGGCCTTGGCATTCTTTTCCATTTTCTTATAGTCTTCACCATCAAACTCTATGGGTTCCTTGGGAACCTTCTTACCATCTTCAAGCACTTTCGTGGGAACAAGGGGCCCGTTCTTGATGAGCATCCATAACTCATAATCTTCTGCTTGTATGTAGTTCTCCATCCTGTTTTTCCACCAACTATAATGTTGTCCATTGAAATAAGGAGGTCGAGTAATGGACTGACCTTCAAGTATCCCTTGTGGTGCACTCATTTTCACGGATCTCTCAAGGTGTTAGCCTTTTGAAAGAGAACCTGCTCTGATACCACTTGTTGAATTCCAAGAGTACACAACCACAAGAGGGGGGTGAATTGTGGTGGTCGATTTTCGCCTAATAACTGACAAACAACCGTAGCACTTGATTGCAGGATTGTTTGTAAATCACAAACAACCTTACGCCTTGTTTGTAGCGGTTGTTCTCAATTGATTCAGTAGCGAAATTCAAAGTAATAGATGCGGAAATAAAGCACACACAATTTTTACATGGAAAACACCTCTAGCCCAACTGAGGTGTGAAAAACCACGACCTACCTCGTGTAGGATTTAACCACTTCACTAACGGGCTGAAAACGTTACAAAAGTAACACTCCTTGTTACAACTTGTAACCCACGTAACCTTCTTCCCTAAGACAGGTTACACCACGTCCAATCTCACCAGATAGGACACGTCCAAAGTCCACACGACTGAGGACACACTCACTCACTTTCTGTTCTGAGAACAGGGGTACAAAACACCTTACTGGGGTGCTTCTGACTTAAGCAGATGTAAGGTACAATGAAGTCCTAGTATGCCAATATCTTGAAAGCTCAGTTTAACCACAACTTGTCTCAGTTTTTCTTTTCTCAAGCGTAAATCGAAAATACTAGAAAAACCACTTGTGAGATTTTTTCCTTTTTGCGTATGTTGTGTATGTTTCTCTTCTTTTTTTTTTCTTCTACAAATGGGGGTGAAATGCTGAGATTTTAAACACAAAATCCAACGGTCAAAAACATGGAGAGGTGAAAGAATCAGCTAAGTATGGAAAACGATTTTCAAGCAAGAAATACTCCCCAACGGCTAGTGATAAAATTTCTCCCAAAATATAAGGGATTTGTTATCTTAAGAGATAACCCTTATCTTCCCATAGCCGTGAAGAAGATTCAAATGACAACCAGAAATCTTCAACTTTTGAAATTTTATCATATCTGAAAATATAGGCAAAGGGAATCTTTTAGTTTTGGCAAATCTCCCAAAACCTATTTTCACAAATCTCCCATAATATTTTCAAGAAATATCCTTTCCAGAAAAATAGCAATCTTGGAATTTAAAGAAAGTATTCTGGAGATCTTGGCCAACCGAAATGAATTTTCAAAGATAACCGGGTATGGCCAATTCAGTTCCGAAACACCCTAGGCACCCTGTTTGCAGGGTTGTTCGCAACTGGTGTTCTGAAGCACTTAGCGCAAATACCGATTTAAGAGGTGTTTAAAATGACGTTTTCAATATTGGCATATTAACAAGAGTCTAAATAAATAAAATCTATATACCCTAGACTTCTTGTTTTGAACCAGTCATCTTGTCCAAGACTTGTAGAGCTGCTGTGAACACCAAGGCCATCTTGTTTGCTGGGGTTGTTCTTTGCATTGCTAGAGTTCAGGAACATGCCTTACAATCAACTGTCGAGATGGTGTTCTTGACTTAATATAGAATCACCAAGTAAAACCTGTTTAGAAGACTTGTTCTCACATGTAGTAAACTAATTAATACGATAAAGATCACAAACACCAGTTAGGCCTGTTTGGAGATCGAGTTTGGAGCAACATTACTTGGACAAGATTTTACACTTGGATTTGTTATCATCAAAACTAAATATACTCAACAAAATTAATTGCTGAATCTGGTAGATTATCATTTCAGTTAATAGCAAGTACGTTCCTTTATCCTATTCCTTTTGTGTTTTAATTCAAAGTTAGCATTTTTAATCATGTTTATATTCGTGATTGTGGTTGTTGATAATGATTAGGGGCTAAATTTATTGTCTTGGATTGGGTGTAGCCCCTATTGTGCGATTTGGATTCGTATTCTAGATTTATGTGAATGAATGCCCATGTTGTAATTAAACTTTCACTTAGCATGCCAGGTGTTCGATGAATTGCCTGAGAGGGCTGATTCATGTTTGTATTGGGGGTTTAGGAGATTAACGAGAGTTAAGTCTTCTACCTAGAGCTGCTTAGTGAGCAATTGGATTTCTTAACATGAAAATAGTGAGGGTTTCAATTGGGAATTTAAATCTTGTGGTTTCGTGATTCTAGCTTCATGATAATAGATAACTAGGATAGCTTGATCAGTCTAATGACCTTTGAGAGAAGGCGTAGATGCGCTTAACTTGTAACCATTCCACTTCAGTTGTTTGTGTGGGTAGATTCGCATGATCTAGTTTATAGTCCAAGGAACACGACAGTGTGGTGAACCACAATCCAGGACTTTTGTTAATATTGATTTAGACAATAGTAGTAACTTTCAGTAGAGTGCAACTGTTATTGAGTAAAAACCATTCCTAATAGATTTGGCCTAAATAGAGTGTTAAAGGTTGGTTCGGTGGTTGAAACCGAGTTCCTTATAGACACGACCAGTACTTGCCGTTGCTAGCTACAACTGGCACCGTGCACTTGTAGTATTTTTAACTCAATAATCACACAAAAGAGAGGCATACTTGGAAATGGAAGGGGATTGGGTTCAAAGAATGCCAAGTTACTTCTCATAATATGGTCTAGCGAGAAAGAAGGCTATTAGGAAAAGCATAAGGGCAATAAAAGGTCACAATTGACAATGGAAGTATCATAGTAAGGAAAAGAATGCATATTATGATTACAAGAATGACACATTTCACACAAAAGAGGGGCATACTTGGAAATGCAAGGGGATTGGGTCCAAGGGATGTCATGTTGCTGCTCATAATATGATATAGCAAGAAAAGCATAGGGATCAGGGACGCAATACTTGAAACAAAGGCTAGTCTTTTCAAACTCAAGAGAATCCTAAGCCAACCACTCTAGCAAAATCCCAAGCTTATTCAACATTTTTAGCAAGAATACTCTAAAAGAGCATAAGTTTTCACCTTTCACATGCTAATGCATAATATCCAAAGTACACCATTTATCCAGACAATAACGACATTACACAAGAATAGCATGTAAACGTTTAAAGTACCTCCAAAATTATCCAGCCTTTATTTGGGTTTTTTTTTATTTTCTCTTTTTGTTGTCAAAGAAAAACAAAATGCTTAGTAACACAGAAAAGCTTAATATTCGAGATTAGTCCTTAGCAACGGCTGAAAAAAATTGATAAGTCTGCAAGTGTACATGTGTATGGAAGACCCCTAATCCTACATTAGCAGATTAAAGGAACATTGCATGGTTTGTATGGTGATAAATTAGAAATGCTACAACAACAAACACTTTTGGCTTTCACTTAAAATTAGGACAGTAGGTTGCAAAGGGCCAGTGAGTGCTAGTCTTTAGGCTGGAGGTTATTGGCTAGTAAGTTATCTAATGACCTAATTCATTGGGTTGGGGCACTACAGATAGGATCAAAACAGACCATGGTTCCAATAATTATGAACCTGCCTGGTACCCCCAGAGGGGCGGTTATTATCATTACTATGACTACCAACTTAAGGGAAGATCAAATGTTTGATGAGAAGACGACGAATTGTTGATCATCATCCTTTGAAAGCCCACATGTGCTTCTTGGTAAGCTAGGGCAAACATGTTGTATGCGAAGGCAAATTGCATTTCTTTCTGGTTTAGCTCTGTTTAGGCGAAATCCGAAAAGGTTCTAGGGGGCTATTCGATTCTTCAGCTTTCTTTATTGTTTTTGTAAGCGTACTTGGGCGTGCTTCGCTAGACTTGGTACACTATCATTAATGATACAAAATTCGAGCACAAAGTAGAAAGGGCCACAAAAATTCTCTCAAAGCTTCTTAAAAGAAAACTGAAAATGGCAATGAAATCAAAATCCATGCAAATATATTATTTATCAAGGCTAGTAACACTCACTTGTTTACAAAAGAATGTCTCTTAACTCTCTGTTTTACAATTGTATATACGAGTATGAATATCATAGGAATGGAATACATCTTTTGAGTAAAAGAGGACACTTTAAAATATGGGTGGATAGCTTGAAGTGTCCCCGTGCTCCTCATCTTATACCTTGTTCCTCTATTTATAGTGCTTTCAACTCAACATTTCGTTAGACAGACTAACTACCCATTGGAAATGAAATAGCTTTGCATTGGCTCGTCTTTTTTTGGTTGTTGGGTAGCTATCAAGGTCCTTTACCTTTTCCATTGTGAATTTGCTGCTAAATATATGAAGACCAATCTTCATCTTCTGCAGTTGGTTTATCAGGTCAAATTTATCTTGATTTGTTGGGCATTTGATACCAAATAGAAAAGGCAATAATGAACTTTCTCCACCTTAAAAACAACCTTTTTTAAGTTCTGGACATGACATTTTTTGGGTTAGTGGTTCTTTCCTATTTTGACAAATTTTTGAAGGCAATAGTGTTACGTTGCTGCTAAATATATGAAAGCTCTTTTTTGTTTTAATTCCATTTGCATGACCTATTCACAGCTCACGTATTCAAATTAAATCTAACTGTGAGTATTTTGCCAAATATGATATGAGAACAATATACATTATGAATTATGCCAATAAATGCACTTCTCATATAGTGCTTAATAATTGAATCACATAAGTTTTGTAACATATGATGAGCAGATGGATAAAAATTGCAAGAACAGTTTGACTCGACAAGCATGTATATAGGAAACTGCATACATAAAAACTGCATTCAATGCTAATTCCAAAATTGAACAATTAAGTGCACAACTTTTGCATTTCTAGACTTTCTCCATGATGTCATGATCTGCGTAATGCTTAGAGGGTGCTCACAGTCCTTTGACTGTATTGTGATGATTCACCGTCACTTTCGTCCTCAGTTCCTCACCTTTGGATTAATAGTAACCCTTGTCCTTGACATAGATAAGAACATATCTCTTGTTGCAAACAAAGTGACACTTTTCTATTATATTTAACACCTTGACTCTTAGTTAAATCTACACATATTAGCTCTTGAGTTGCTATGACTTATATAAGTATGATCAATGATGCATTGAGTGACTTTCATAATTCATACAAGCATTGAGTTCATACAATGAATTTGTCTTTCAACAAGACATTCATGGCAAGCATAGAGTTCAAGTACACCTATATTAATATGACATTAAAGTCAGGGTTGGTCAATCTTGAGTGAAACGCTAAGTTAAGCCATGCTCATGATACGAACTCAATTTGACATTTATAGCTACTGTCAAAGTATATCTAACTCAAGTCAAAAAGATATAGCAAAGCATATATGTTAAAGTCATATAAAGAATATGTTTACAATCTTACTTGACTTCTTTAACTTAATAAATAAAGTTAAGTATATATCTTGCATGTTTGAACTATATAAGGAAGGTTTGTTGCAGGGTCTTTTGAATATGACTCAATTTCAAATGAGTTGAAATGGATGTGATGGTTGGATTACTTTGAATAGAACTTAAAATTCCGTGTAAAGTCAATGCTTTCTAGCCTAGTTAATCAAACAATGACATCAACGAAGACAAGCATATTATGAAAAAGACAAGGATATTATGAAGGACTTCTTTTTCTTCATTCTGATCTTGTATTAATACTTCTCAGGGCCTGTTCTTTTTCGTAATAAGATGCAGCTATAAGCTGTAAGAAATTATAAAGAGCTGTAAGAAGATGTAAGAAATTGTAAGAAGATGTAAAGAGCTACAAGAAGATGTAACAATATATGTAAGGAGTTATTGAAAAGTTGGATAGCATAAATTTTAGATATATATGTATAATTGTTCGTCTTTAATGTATGAATTGTGGAAAAAAATTATGTTATGATAGTAGATTACGTGTATCACTAGTATTTATGAAATAAACTTCATGACGTGACTGAACAAATTATATTTTAACATTACAGAAAAGATTTTATTTTTCTACACTTATCATTTTGGATTATAGAATATAGTATTGAAATAATATAAATAATGAAAATAAACTTTTAAACAAGCCCAAAAAAAGGAATAATAAGATAAATTTATGCCGACAAATATTTAGAACCAAATATGTTCTACACTTCAGGTGGTTTTTTGATATTAAAATTAGTTTTACCTCCCTATAGGCAAATTAGAAAAGATAACATTTTTTCTCAACAAAATTGACTAGAACACTAAAAATGAAATCCTATTCAAATTAAACATTTTTTAATTAAATTCAACTCAATGTTCAATCATATAATGATAACAACCTAGATGTCATAGATAAACTTATAGAAGAAATAGTTGAAATGCCTTTGTCACTTGCAATTTGACTGTTTTCATGTATGATTCACGTTGAAACTCAAATATAAATGTAATTTTTGTATTATAATTTTAAAATATGCTGACTTATTTCTCTATAATGGTATATATGATTCATATCAAAACTCAAGTGTTGATTCACATCATTAAATTCTATTTTTGTATTTATATAAATATTATATTCATCAAAAAGCTGTAAGATTTTTGATATTGGTAGTATATAAAAAAATATATACATATTTCTATAAATATGTATATAAAATAGATGAGAAGTCGAATGTTATAAAAAATACATAACAAGATTTAAGAAGATGTAAGAAGATGTGAGTAAATGTAAGGAACAATGAGAAGTTGTTAATTATTCAGATTTAATGGCTATTATTTCATTTTCATCAATGGTTATGATGTTTTTCTGATTGATCTTTAAGAGGTTGAAAAACCCACTAATCTATGTTCTATCAATTCTAACTCCTGTGAATTTGATTTTGTCATTTGAATTCTTCATGTAGAGACAAGGCTTATCCCTGTCTAGGATCATTGGTGTTATCCAATTTGTATGTTACTTTCCAAAATGCTCTCGGTAGATAGCCTCATCTATTCACATCTATGCTAACTGTATATTTAAGGAAAAGGAAATTCTTAGCAAACTCGTCCTTCGGAGGCACATTATGTCTAGGTCTATAATTAAATGTATTGTTTAATTGCACAAAGTGTTGCTTAAAATATTTGAAATTCCTAGTTATATCAGCAATGGCACACATTCGTTTTTAGGTAATCTATTCTTAAGAATTCTACAGTTGCACATATTTAATGTGGATCATTCTTAGGATGAGTGATTTGTTGTGAAGCTTTCTTCAGTAGCATGTGAGTAAAGACAAAGAATACTAAAAAGACTTGTTGTGATTTGTGGAGCGAGTCATCAATCTTGAAAGCTGTTTTAAGTAAAACCCAACAGTGATTTGGGGATTCTCTGACTATGAGCTACTCTGACAAGTAGATAACTAGAGTAGTTACTAAGTAAAGTAAAGATTCTGGGTTAAGATCATAGGTCATGAGGATGTGTAAGTCCCTCAATATTTGAGGAACAAAAGAATGATATAGTGGGGGTGAACATGTATCGCAACAACTATCAAAATTAAGGTTTAGAGGACTTGAAATGGCTACTTATAACAGCAAAGTTATATTTTCTTATTTAAGGAGCCTAATCTTAAGAACTCCACAACCATATCACTATTCGGATGGGTGACCTTATATGAAGTTTTCCAAGTGGCGTGTAAGTGAGGATAATACACATTGATAAGGATGAGAGTTGTATTTGAACCTGAAAATCTGTCCCAAACCTGCCCCATTTATAGTGAGTATGTGCACAAAACATTGGGAAAAAATGGATATAGGGTGGGTATGCTGAAAGCGATTATGGGTAGCATGGGTTTGGGTATAGGCATCACCTGTGCTATAACCACACCCACCCCGTACCCGACTTTTTTTGGGAGTTAAATAAATGGTTGAGTAAAGTTTTGAGCTTTGAACGTTGGTAATTCATTAAAAAAAGGCTCAATACTCCAATCCAACCCCAACCATGCAATCCATCCATTTGTATCGGTAATTTACTATGCTGATACGTGAAATCACGTGACTCATGATTGACAAACCTAAACTCGTAGCTCATTTGCTGTGTCTCTCACTCTCTCATTTGTTGTGCCCCTCACTCTTTCATTCCATTCATTTCCAGCATGCAGTTTGTGTTCATGAACTAAGTATGAGCTCTTGTACTTAATCCAATGAGTATTGTATTTCCTTAGAACATTCGACCTAGTTGAATTTAGTTTTATGAATTTTTTTAGATAAAAGAAATTACCGTACTCAACGGGTATTATATTTTAATACCTGTATATATCCAAATAAAATTCAAAATACCCAGAGTAACCGATAGGAATGGGTATAGGGATAGATTTTAAAAGCCCAATGGGTATAGGTGTGGGTATGGGGATGAGTTTTAAAATTGGGTATGGGTGTGGGTATAACTCTACCCACCCCGTACCTGCCCCACGCCATCCCTCATACTGGAAAACTTGTGATGATTTGCAGGGCTAGTTTTCAACTCCTGCAATGTTTAAGTATATTTTTCAAATTGATGAAGTTCATTCTTCCTAAGTCATACTCACAATCTTTTAGTTGCATATCTCCTCCTATTACTTCACACAAATATTTGCCTTTTGATTGAAATATAAATTTAAAATATATCGTAATGTTTTCTAAATTTTAAAGAGGTCCTTATCTCATTTTATTTCTTCTTATCATTCATTTTCTGATACAAACTCTTCTCTTTGAATGTCTTCCAGATTAATTGAACTACCTTCCATCATATGGCTTACCTCCTCAAATCACGTTCTTTATGATAATAATTATTGATGTCTTTCATTTTTTGTTGCAAACTCTTTCTTCTTATAGGCCTTCCAACTTGATTGAGTTACCCTCCATTGGATGACTTGTCCCCTCAAAATCACATTCTTCATTTTATCATTATTGATGAATACTTTAATAATAATTTATTATTCTTTATTGAAATGTGAAGAGCTGCATATTCAATCTAGGTTTCCTAGAGTTTTCAATGAGCTTATTATCTTTCTGTTCTTGCATTCACGAGTATATTAACCTACTTGTCCACATGCCCGACAATTACAACCCTTTTTTAAATAGGCTAAGCAAAATCAATTAAGAATGATATGGTAAAAACAAAGAAAGAATTTAAATAAAGCTAAATCAAATAGATAATAAACATGTAGGAATTTGCTTGCTAAATGAACACCCTTCTCACAAAGTTTATTCAATTTAAAGAGTGAAAATCATAAGTACGTACCTCTACTCTCTTTCGATTCATAATGAAATATTAAATTTGATGAATCACTTACTTTCATAGTTTTCAATCAATCTAAGTTCATTAAGTACAAGAACTATCTCACAAGCTCTCCCGAATAGCAAATCTTTCTCAAGATAGTAAACAAATTACTTCTAGTTTCCAATGCAAAATGACGCCATTCATTACTTTAATTAATACTTAATAGCAAGCCAATTGATAACCAATAGACTTACTTGAAAATTAAAACTCTATAGTTAAATTAAATACGCTTGAACCAAGTTTGAAGGATTTAGCAAGAAACAAGTCCATGTAAAGTTGATAACAGCTAGCTAATTCCTATAAAATTACTCAAACATAATTGAAATTAACATCTAATTCCTAGCTAATAAGACAAGCTAATGGAGAAAATAGAAAAGAACAAAAAAAGTTTAGTGTCTGCAGCATGCTGGAATCCATCGACGCAAATTCGATCTTTAGTTTCCTCATAAATTTTCTTATTCTGCAAACTCTGAACTCTCTCTAATGGAGGATATATCTAACTTAGAATGGTGGATGCTAGGGGAAATATAGCAAAAATGAGCCATCCCAACCCTTGTGAATAGTCAAAACTATTGGAAACCAATTGTCTATAGCGTTCGACAAGCCACACAGGCAGGATGTATATGTTCACAAAAGTGGTGTGTTTTTATATAAGGGCTATAGTTTTACACGAGCAGCTCGTGTACTTCGCTGTTTCTTCCAACTGTTACTTCTTGCTTTGGTCATCGAGCCCAAGTCAACATTGCCAGTGTTTTATAACACAGTTATGCCATGTATATGGATAAGAAACTTTACTCTTTGTAGGCACAATCAAGTTCACTTGGACATAAATTACAGAATCTCATAAAAAACATCAAACTAGAGCGTAAAGCATAAAGAGGCACAAATGTACACAATCAACACGATAAACCCTAGAATCAAGCATGAAATCGCCGGAAAAACATATGCTTATGCAACATTTTTTAGCATCCTTATTAATTAAACTTCTTAATATATAACTATTGTTAGGAATAGGCTTGACATTATCATTTACATTTTTCTCGTGTTTGTTTGTTAAAACTCTTCTTCTTATAAAATTTCTCTTTCTTTATTTTCATGCTTAAGTCCATTGATGTGGAGCATTGTAACATACAATGAGTCATTTTTTCAATTTCTTGTTTTTAGATATGTAGACACTACTCATTGACCAATTTTCTTAGAAAAGAAATTCTTGGTCCAAGAGTGCTTATGACATCTCTTTCCACCTAGAATACTTGTTCTTTGTTTATTACTATACTAATAGGATATGGAAACTTATCATACAAATTTCTAAGATTTGTGTAAATATGTCCTATTTTGTAATAATATGACTAAATTCAGTAATGTAGTTCTCTAAATATCTTATATAGTAGATTTCTACATTAATGATTTTTCCTATACCTGGTAAGTAGATCATTCGGTTCATGTACAGGTCAGGTTAACCTTGGTTCGGATCATGTTTTGGATTAACTGGCATTTCGAATCAGTTCGATTCGGCTCAGGTAAATTTCGATTCGGGTCGACTTCGGGTCAATCGAGTTTTGATCCGATACGCTTGTTATGCAAAAATAAGAAACTTTGTAAAAAATTTTGGATCAGGTATGGTTCGATTCAGGTCAATGCGGGTTTTAAGTCCACTTTCGGGTGAGCCTATTTCAATTGTCAAGTCTGATATGGGTCCAGGTCATTTGGTTTGTATTTCAGATCTTGGGTGAGTTTTTCCAGGTCTAATTTTCTTTAGCTCTCTCTATTTTTTTCCTTCATAATCAAATTTTTCTTTAATAAATTCCTCTTTCATTCTGTATACAATGATATAATCATAATCCTTGGACATTCTAATGTTCTTGTACATAGTTTTACCATCCTTATTGGTGGAATGGTACAACTATTTAGATTCGCCACTACAACAAAAAGAGATCATGCTTCCACTCTTCTTTAACCACACTTGATTAAGTTTGCTGAAAAATAAGCGGAAATGAGCACCAAGTGATATTCTCACACACAATAAGCGAGGAAAAATATAACCATGCTTATAAGACTAGTAGTAAATAATCAAGGAATGCCCACACATATTAAGTGTGGACACTTACATCTTATGAACAGAACAAATATGGCACGGATATTAAGTGTAGTAGTATATATTTTTATTTTCCAAAATTCATTTTAGAACTTAGTTAATTAAGTAGTTGAATAAAAAGAAAAAAAGTCATCGAGCATTGTTGACCTCTCACAACTCAAGTCGTAGCCCTCGGTCTTCTGAGTAACCCTTATATTCTTTGACATATTGCTACCCTCGGTCTTCTGAGTGTCCCTCATATTCTTCGACATCTTGCTTCTTCCCATCTTCATTATGGCAACCATGGTTCGTAGCCCCCGGTTGTCGTGCCCTAGTGCTATCCCTTGCTACTGCGTGTCATCCTTAGCAGTTGTTGTTCCTGGTGGTAAGAATTGCAGGCGTTAACTGTGGCTGTGGCGGTGGTCGGTTGTGTTCCGGTTTCATGCACATCAGCCCAGTAAGTGAACGTTTCTGCAATAGTTATTCAATTCACTTGGCTATATCAATTTTGCACAGTCATGTTCCTGTTTCGCAACCTCCAATTACTTCCCGCCCTCAATTTTGTGCTCATCAGCCCTGTTTTGCACTCATCAACCCTGTTTCATTGCCTAATCTATCTCTCTGTCCATTAAGGTAATAACCTATTCTAACTTCTCTGTTGCCCTAGACTCTCATCTTTCCGTTATGATTTTGGTTGGCTTTTGGGAGATTTTCCTGATTATGATGTCAACTAGAAAGGAGTACTAGGCTTTTGTGCTTTCCCTAATCTCTCATCTAAATTCTCTGTTTGTTATTTGTTAGTGAAATATGAATTGGTGTGTTCAATTTATTATGTTGTTCTTGTTCAATTTGTTCTCTTGGTGATGAACTGTGAATTGGGATTGAGTCAAGATTGTCTTTCCATTTTATTATCTTGAACTGTGAACCTTTGTTTAGGGTGGAACTCATGAGCATCCTCAGCTCTGTGTATGCTAAGAAGTACTATCGCAGATTATCTAAAATTGACTCCTATCCGAAGAAACATACATGATGTTCTGATTCTTTTAGGATCATGTGAAAAAAAAAAAAATTTTGATTCACATTTATGGGCACAAGTTCTGTGTTGCATGAACATTAGAGTCAAGCTCGACCTAGGTGTCGTTTCCATTTTAGAAGCTTGAACATATTCATCAGTTTAGCCTTTAGAACCTAGTCATTTTCTGCACTGTGGGTACTGATGCATAGCATCAAGTCTGCTGGTGTGAGTTTTATCTTGATGAACTTTTGTTCGGATTTTAGGATCTTTTCCCCCTAGTGTTTTAATGCTTCAGAGTTGCAAAGAATAAATTTTTGGACTCATTAGGAATATACTTTTATGCAATGAAAGTGAGGCTAAGAGCACCATTTGAAGGTTCAATGAAAAACCCAAAATTGTGAAATATTTAAGTGAAACTATTGTTTCAACCCCCATTTCTTATGTCTTTTACAATAAGAAGAAGAGGAATTTGATTCCATTGCTTAATTAGAAACAATAATTAGTAAGAGTTGTATGACATGACTACATAGATATTTGTTCATTTTTAAAATATAAGAAAAACGTTTTCTTCTTTAAATTTAGAAAAAATTACTTCAAATATGATTTAATTTTCACATTCAAATTCAACATTGTTAATGATCTTTCAATGCACTATATTATATTAAAAGTCAATATATTAATTAATAATCCTTCAATTATGAATTAAGTTAATTACGTAAAAGAGGACCAACGAAAATATGACACTTGTCATCCATAAAGCAAATTATTCATTTTTTAATAGTAGGATTTTACATTCTTTGTAATTGTTTATAAAAACATATGTATATAAAAAATTTATCATTTTTAATACGTGGTTATAATAGTGCAAGACCCATCAAAATTTAAATAATTATGATGGTATTTTCTAGAATTAATTAATTGAATGTCTCAGCATAATGGTGTATGTCATCTGTTTTTTTTAATGATAGTTTGTTAATTTTAAATCACTATAAAATCATATGTAACTCCTCACAATAAACTGAGTTAATTGAATTGTTAAATAATGCATTCTAATGGAGCATTTCATATTCTAGTGACGGTATTGATTAGAACAATATAATTGCATGATTTAATGCATTGCATTGATGGATAAATATTAAATTTAATAATATGACGAAGATCATTTGTTACTTGTCACAAAATTATATTTTTATTTAAAAATTAAACGACCAATGATAAAGTGACAAATGTCGTCATCATAGTAACTCATTCACTTTTATATTATATATATGATTCACTTGATCTTCAATATAGATCATTCCATGCCAATAAAGGGATTAGCGAGGAACTTTGAAATTAGACTATGTTACAGCTATTTTTTTTCAATTTTATAGTGGTTTAGTTAGCCTAAATTCCTATTGCATATTCAATCTAGTTAAATGAATGAAGAGTGCAATGTAAATAAGGAACTATTCTATCTATAATGTTATGTGAGTCTTGATACTAATTGAAAAAAGTACTTTCTTACTGATCGAAATAATTACTTTCTTTTCTTACTCCTAATGACAGAAATGGACAAAAGCTGGATTGATAAGGATAGGAGATATGTGGAATATATAACTAGAATTGAAAATTTTCTAGATTTTGCTTTTGCCAATGCCGAGGGTAGTAACATGATAGTTTGCCCATGTAATAGATGCAAGCTTGAACAGAAATGTTGGTTTACTAGAGATGTTGTGACACATCATCTCATGTTCAATGGATTCCTATCAAGTTACAAAGAATAGGTGCATCATGGTGAATCAATTTTTATGTCGTTTGTTTCGGAACCCCATAGTGGAAGCCATAGTGACACCAATGATGAGCCCAATTTGTTGGATCATATTGATACTATAAGAATGTTGAATGATATTTTTGGGGTACATAAGCAAGAGTGCATTCAAAATGATAATGATAATAATGCTTTTGATATTGGAGATCCTATGATTGGGGAGTGTATTGAATTTGATGATGAACCTGATTCTAAGGATGTACTGAATGAGGAAGAACATAATGAAGATGTCGGATATAGAAGGCAAGTTGAGCAAGCTGAACAAGAATTATTTTTTGGGTCAAAATTTTCGAAATTGCCCTTCCTTTTGCATTTATTTCATCTGAAATCCATGCATGGATGGCCAATTAAGTCCTTTGATATGTTGCTTGAACTTTTGTCTACTTTGTTCCCTCAAACTAATCCATTTCCATCGTCTTAGAGTAGATGTAAGCAGTTAAAAAAGAATTTGGGACTTTACTATGAAAAAAATTCATGCTTGCCCTAATGATTGCATTTTGTATTGGGCTGGGGGGGAAAACCAAGGCGAGTGCAATAAGTGTCGCACTTCATGATGGAGAGATAAGGAAAAAAAAATTACCGGATAAGATTTTATGTTATTTTCCCCTTATTCCGATGCTACTTAGGATGTACAAGTCCTCTAAAATCGCTGAAGATATGGTTTGGCATCGTAAATGTAGGATAAAGAATGACATCCTTAGGCATCCTGCAAATGGTAATGCATGGAAAGATTTTGATGGGAAAAGTCCTACTTTTGTAGTCGATCCATGTAATGTTAGATTGAGACTTGCAAGTGATGGATTTAATTCTTTTTGTGTTATAAGTCGTACTCACAGCACTTGGCCAATCTTGTTAATTCCCTATAATTTGCCACCATGGCTTTGTTTCAAACAACTCAATATCATTCTTTCCATGGTCATTCCCAAGGAAAAGGCACTAGACATGGATAGTGATGTTTTTCTTCAACCACTAATAAAAGGATTGTTCAATTATGGAATAGTGGAGATACATTTGATGCATATACTAGGACACATTTTAAATTGTGGGCAGCTCTTCATTGGACTATTAATGACTTTCTTGTATATGCTAATTTATTTGGATAGAGTACGAAGTGTCGTTTTGCATGTCCATCTTGTGCAAAAGGCACACATGCTATTTGGTGAGAAAATGGACATAAGTTTTGTTACATGGGTCGTAGGCGGTGGTTGCTTAAAGACCATCCTTCGATAGGATGCTGGTGGATTTGATGGGAATGTTGAGCATGGTTGTGCTCCAGAACCTCTTACTAGAAGTGTTCTATTAGCAGAGTTAGAGGGAACTACATTTATATATGGTAAGGGTGAAACCCAACTTATGGATACCAATAAAAAGGACTATCAACAAATATGGAAAAAAAAGGAGCATATTTTTCAATTTGCCATATTGGGAGTTCAACACTCTTCACCATAACTGAGACGTGATGCACATTGAGAAAAATGTATGTGATAATTTGTTGGGGACATTACTGAACCTTGAGGGGAAATCTAAAGGTAACTTAAAGGCGTGAAAAGATCTTCAAGTCATGGAAATAAGGTCAGAACTTCATCTCATTCTACTACCAAATGGCAAATACGAACTCCCAAGCGCTCCTTATACTTTGTCATCTGAAGAGAAGACACGACTACTTAGTGTTTTAAAACATCTAAGAGTCCCAGGCGGGTATGCAAGCAACATTTCCTGTTGTGTTAATTTGAAGGAGCATAAGTTGCTCAATTTGAAAAATCATGATTATCACATTCTTATGCAAGACTTGCTTCTGATTACATTAAGGGCAGCAAAAGGTAATGATCTTGTAGATATTATTTGGGTTCTATCAACATTTATGAAGGAGTTATGTGCTAAAGTGCTTACTATTGAGAAGTTAGATGAAGCCGGAGCTAACGTGGTTATGACACTATGTAGAATGGAGCAACTATTCTCGCCTAGTTTTTTTCACTATTATGGTGTACCTAATTGTGCACTTAACTGAGAAAGCAAAGCTTGAACAGCCAGTTCTATATAGGTAGATGCATCCAATTGAAAGATTAGAATTCACGCTTTAAATATACCTTTAAATATTAACTCTAAATATGTATTTGTATTCATATGCATGTGTTTGATATAGGTTTTTAGCATCCTTGAAAGTCCTTGTACGTAATAGGGTGCAACCTGAGGGTTCAATAGCAGAAGGATATATTGCCCAAGAGTATATAACTTTTTGTTCGAGGTATTTTCAAGGAGTAGAAATGGTTTTTAGTCAACGACAAAGAAATAATGCTGCCAACACAAATAAGGACATGTATCTATTTGCCACGGTTGGGCAACCAAAAGGAAAGGTGGAAATGCTTGAACTTGATGAATTAAGTCGTAAACAAGCACATCGATTTGTACTCCTCCACCTTGATGACATTGATGAATACCATAGGTATGTACGAATAACTATTTTATGCATACATATATCTTTTAATACCATAAAAAAATTGAAATATCATAATAAATTTCAGGATGTTTTTGAATGAGTATATGACATCTTATCTTCGTGAGCCAACCGAGAGACTTAAGCAAAAATGGTTGCTAGAACAATTTACTGGCATGTTACAGGAGAGGGTAATGACACTGTTATTTGTACAATCTACATTAACTCGTTGACCTTATCTATGTGTTCTCATTAATTTTTCTATGTGTAATTTAGGTGTCAAACATGGAGGTTGATGAGCCTGAATCAAGATTCTTTAAAGCCATGGCTGGTGGTCCTCACCCAATTGTTAAGGGAATGAATGCATTTATCACCAATGGATATCGCTTTCACACTCGAAAGAGAGATAAGTCAAAGAAAACTCAAAATTTCGGGGTTATGGTGGAAGCTGAAAGCAAAATATATTACAGATAAATTGTTGACATCATTGAGTTAGATTATTTTTCTGAGTGTAAAGTGGTATTATTTCAATATGATTGGGTGAATGTGAATTCACAGGGTCTAAAGAGGGATAAAAGAGGTTTCACTGTTTTAAATTTCTCATATAGGATACATGAAGGAGGGGCTTTAAAGGATGATTCATATATCTTTTCATCTTAGGCACAATAAGTGTTTTATGTAGAAGATGAGAATGATAAGAGATAAGAGCATGTCATTAGGATAAAACCAAGGGATACTTACCGTTTAGGATCATTACGAGCAGATGAAGAGCTTTACCCTAAATGCATTCCTCCTAATATTTGTAGTGAAGAGGGATATAGAGCCCAGTGAATTGGTCTACGGTTGAGTGAGGGTTCTTGACACCAAGATGGTTAATTAGCTTATGTTTGAGATTCGTGAAAGACTGAAATGTTACATTGGTTTCTTTTTTTTTTTTTTGGTTGGAAGACATTTTATCCATTTGCTATTATTGAATCTTGTTGTGAAGCACTTCATTTTTTAGTTTGGAAAGGTATACCTAAGCTACTTTTCTTTTTGTTATAGATTTCTTTAACCTCTTTTACTACCTAATGCGTGTGTTTTTTGTTTAGGTGTCAAAGATAGTTTGCATTCATGTTTCGTTCACAGCACACTTACGAAGAATATTTAAACTCTGTAAAAATGAAGAAGCAGCTGCTGAGGACTTGACTTTAGGCTTAGAGAGTGACGAGGACATTGATGACGATGAAGTCAATGATGACGATAATGTGGCTCAAATGTATTTTGATCCAGATCTTGTTGATATACCAGAAGGATTCAATGATGATAAAGA
Source organism: Carnegiea gigantea (assembly GCA_029747015.1). Lineage (NCBI taxonomy): Eukaryota > Viridiplantae > Streptophyta > Magnoliopsida > Caryophyllales > Cactaceae > Carnegiea > Carnegiea gigantea. The sequence continues at coordinate 42,379 of JAKOGI010003100.1, read as the reverse complement.
GGTGTTGGCCATAGGTAATTGTCCTTAATAGTCAAAAATTTTGAATTGATTAATTTCAGAAATTTTGTGGTATTTAGTGTCATGCTTGTTTAGATTAATTATTTCATTTTTCATTATAGATGGAGAAGGCAACGTCACCAAACTTAGAGGGAGAATCAATGTCAAAATTATGCAGAATTTGGATGCTCCTAAAAGATTTTGGTGCCATTGAATAAGTTCTTACAACTAGTAAAAAAGGTAGGAAGTGTGTTTAATAGGTTTCTTGTAGATATGGCTAGCAGCCTGAATTATGTCCCTTATACTATAAAGAGTGGCATTTAGTTCCTAAAGTCATTAAGGATCGAGTTGTAGCATATGTGCGGGTGAGTTACATTGAGTAATGATATATCATATATCAATTTGCAATTTTGCTTATCTTTGTAACCCTTTTCCCCAAATTGTAGAAGAAGTTTATGCTACCAACAAATGCATTGGTTGATTCCAAAGTTTTGAGTTCTGTTGGAGAGAGGTTAAGGGTTACAAATGATCATTGAGGACGAAATATATTAAAAGAGGTGCTACTAAGTAGCAATTGTATGCATTGCCATTACCTGAGTCTGCAAAAGAGAATGAGATTACTCGTCCTAGAGCAGTTGGTGATCCACTGCGGTTTGGAGTTGTGGATCTGTGTTTTTCTGATAAGTTTAAGGTAAGAGTTATTATTGATTACTGATTATGCTTATATTTCTGATTTATTATTTGAATATAGCCACCTTAGTAAACTTTTACTTCTTAATGTGACATCTATATGCTTAGCAATATTCTGAGATTGGCAAAAGAGCTAGGAGGAAGCTTTTGTATACTCACACAAGGCGGTCACAAAGTTATGGAGTTAAGCGGGACAAATTTGTATGTATTATAAGTTTCTGTGATTTTCTTACGACAACCTTTCATATTACAAACTTGTCTATTAATAATTTATGAATGCGCTGATGTCATGGTTTCAGAAAATGGAACATAATAGGGAACCCGAGCCAATTGAGTGGTTTATTAAAACTCACAAAACAAAGGATAAGTAGTGAACGATATTCAAAGAGGGTCGAGTTCGTCAAAGCATATCAATGTAGACCGCAGTAAACAACAACCACCACCAAAAAATATTCAGGTACGTACATTTATATATTTTAACACATTCTGTATTATATAATAATAATCTCACATTTTTGATCCCATAGTATTTGTCAAAGCCATCAAATAATCTCACAAAAATGGGACATCTTACTCCTGGTGGAGGGATTCCTACATGTGAGCAACCTATTAATGGTGATGGTAGACCTACTCCTAGTGAAGGGACTCCTACTTTAGCTGGCACTTCAATTCAAGGTGGCACTGCAAATCAAAAGGCATTTTAAAATATAAAGTCTTTAAACTGGTGAGGGTAAGGGAAAGAAAAACAAGGGATCTGGGTGTTGTGAGGTGCATCAAAGATGAAAATGGTAAGGTGTTATTGGAGGATGCAGAAATCAAGGTGAGATGGAAAAGGTACTTTTTGAAACTCCTTAATGATGAAGTGATGGTAGATTCCCGAAGTCAAGAAAGAAAAAGTAGTGAGAACCTACTTGACGCCCATTTGGGTGAACCTATTAGTAAGGATGAGATTAAAGAGATCCTGAAGAAGATATCCAATGGAAAAGTATAGGAATCAGATTAGATACTGGTGGAAGTGTGGAAGTATTTGGGTGAAGAGCAATTGAAATGGCTAGCAGAGTTTTTCAATGTAATTTTGAGGACTGCTAAGATGCCCAGGGAATGGAGGTTTAATACAATCATCCCATTATACAAGAACAAAGAAGATATTCAAGATTGTAATAATTATAGGGGTATAAAGTTGCTCAGTCACACTATAAAGTTGTAGGAAAGGCTGATTGAGAGAAGGTTGCAGAAGGATATTTAGATATCTGAGAACTAATTTGGCTTTACGCTGCACAGATCAACCACATAAGCGATTTACCTCCTTAGAAAACCCATGGAATTTTATAGAGATAGAAAGGTAGATCTGTATATGGTGTTCATTGATATGAAAAAAGTATATGATAGAGTTCCATGTGCTTTGTTCTGGGAATTCTTAGAAAAGAAAGGAGTGTCTCCTTTGTATATTCGACTTATTAAGGATAGGTACGTGGGAGGTAGAACGAATGTTAGGATGCCAGGAGGGGCTACCAATGACTTCTTCGTTGGTATGGGCCTGCATCAGGGTTCCGCTCCAAATCCGTTTTTTTTCACTCTAGTTATGGATGAACTTATAAAAGGGATTCAAGATGGGTTACCATGGTGTATGTTGTTTGCAGATGACATTGTTCTTATTGATGTAACCAAAGAGGGAGTGAACGATAAGTTAGAGCGATGGAGACATACACTGAAGTTTAGAGGTTTTAGAGTAAGTAGATCGAAAATGGAATATCTACATTGCTATTTCAGCGGTAAGGAAGATGGGAGGGGAGAAGTCACCATTAAGGGGATAGCGATACCAAAGGTCAAGAAGTTTAAATATCTAGGCTTAATCATTCAGCAGAAAGGGGATATTGATGAAGATATTAACCAGCGCATAAAAGCGGGTTGGATTAAATGGATGAATGCTTCAGGTGTGCTATGTGATAAGGGAATGCTCGTAGGTCTAAAAGGCAAATTCAACCGTATGGTAGTTAGACCTGCTGTTTTTTATGGTGCGGAGTGTTGGCCTCTAAAAAAGATGTAGGTCCAAAAGTTAATGGTAGCATAGATGGGGATGATTAGACGGACTTGTGGTTACACCAGAATAAATAAAATTAGTAATGGAGTAATTATAGATTTAGTTAAAGTAGCTCCTATCGAAGATAAGATGAGAGAAACAAGACTCAGATGATTCAGCCATGTGAAAAGAAGGGGTGTGGACGCTCCAGTGAGGCGATGTGAGAGGATTAACATCCTCAAAGGAAAACGAGGGAGGGGGCAACCAAAGAAGAGTTTGGACGGGGCGATTAGAGAGGACTTGAAAGTTATCGGGCTGACGGAGAACATGGCTCAGGATAGGAGACTATGGTGGGATAGGATTAAGATCTTAGATCGCGGAGAGGTGGCTTTGTAGTTATTTTCGTTTGCATTATGATAGGTTTGGCTATTGTTTTTCGGATATTGTGTTTGTATGTAGGTAGTACTTACACATGGGAAGAAACATTATTTGCCTATATTTGTTGGCTAAGGTATGGTACCTTCATCTACTTTATGGTACTAATGTTTACATAGTTATTGTCCCTGATTTAGTACTCCTTAGTTCAACTCCGTGATGCTTACCCTTAGTTTTGCTCCATAAAATGTGTTCACAAAATCGTTCTTTTATAAAATGTTTCTACAAAATCCTTCTCCTATGAAATATTTTCACAAAATCTTGTTTTGTGGGTTTCTTGAAATTAGCCTCTCAACGGGTAGTCATGTCGGTTGAGGTAAGGCTACCTACATCTGGATTTTCCCAAACCCCGCGAAAGTGAGACCCACACTGGGAGGTGGTGTTGTTGTTGTTGTTGTTTCTTTGCTAGAGAAGCATTATGGGAATGAACAACACTGACGAAAGAAATTTCAAGCGACCCAAGTCAAATGTGGTGTATCCAGTGTGTCTTTTTTTTAAATATTCTACACCTTTCATGTTCTATCCTTATAAACATGTACACATTTTGCTAGTTGACTTATGAGGAAGCGACGAAGATAATAGAAAAAGTGCTAAAAAAGAATCCTGATTCAATTAGAAAGTATACTCGTGGTGAAAAGAAGATTTTGACGCTTTGTTATCTTGCGGGCATGGTAAATATGGTCTTATCTTTCATGTCTTCTCAATTTTAATTTGATAGATTCAATCACATGTTGACAAGTTGAACATAATTACAATAGGTATTGAACACATGTAATTACAAAGCTGATCCTCAAATGGTTGACTAAGTGTTGCTTAAAAGATGGCAAAATGTGAACATTGTGAGTTTAGTTAAAAATTTTACATTACATGTTTTTATGGTAATGAGTTCTTTTATTTGCATTGTACATTGAAATGTCCTATCTTGGCTTGTTCGATTTTTTGGATTTATTCATGGCAATGGGTTGGATTTGTATTGGATACTCCAGGCGTGTGGCCTGTTGAGTTGATTTGCTCCCGCGTGTGGCAGTTGAGATTGTATTTATAACTTGTTATAAAAGGAAAATAGCCAAGTTTTAGGCAGAACTCTACTAAATTTTTTTCAAAATTAGGAAATTTACTAAAAAGATAAACCTAAGCATAAGGATATTACAAAATGTTTTTAGAATGGGAGTAACTAGTTATGGAGGCTAATAGATGTTACATCTTACAATTGAGAAATTGTTTTCCATTAGTAGCGTTGTTTGTTGTACTTAATGTATGGGCTTGCCAATCTCAGGTTGAAACAAAGGGCAGTATGTCATAGTATCGGATATAAAGTTTGGAATCATGAAGTGTTCACCTGAAATTATGGATCGAGTTTTATACCATCTCATTTGTTTTATTTCGTTTCAATCTTATATGTGTGTACTTCAAACAAACTCAACTTTTAGGTAGTGGATGCATACTTTATTGTCATCTTGAATTCAATTTCGTACTTTTCATTATGTGGTTGAATACTAGTTATTTTGGAACTTAATTGATGGCAATTTGTTTATGGTTATAAAATTGTCATATGTTTTGTGTCATTTACATTATGATCAAATATATATACTCTCTCTCTCTTTTTCTCTCTCTATATACATACATACATATATACATACATATATATATGTGTGTGTGTGTGTGTGTGTGTGTGTGTGTGTGTGTGTGTGTGTGTGTGTACATGAATAATACATTAGTGAACTCTATTTGTATTTTTTTAAATACAATGACTTTTTATTTATTTTATATAAAAACTTTCCCGCCAAAATTAGTTATCCGCTTACAACATTTGAAAGTTAGTTATCAAATGCATAACACCACACTTATAAGCGAGGGAGTGGTCAAAATGATTTTTCTCTCAAATTAAGGATACTCGGGCCATGGATACAAGCATGGGTAACCTAATACACCTATAAGCATGATAGATAACACAAGCTTCCATGGATATAAGCGTTAGTGCTGCACTATCGGCCATGCTTATTAAGTGTGACAAATTTTTCCCCACTTATACCCTATGCACGCTTACCTCAAGCATGGCAAATATGCCCTACTACAGATACAAGCGTGGAAGGAGGTAAATTTAAGCATGGGTAGATGCAACATTTCTTGTAGTATGCGTCAGCCTTTTTCCTGTAGACAGCAAGTTCACTACCTTTCATATATGGTTCTAAATATTTATTACTTTTTCTCCTCTAATATTTCTTTGCAAATCCTAGTTTCTTACTGTGTGATCTATTTATTATGGTTTAATGAAATGGGTCTTACTGTTATCTGATATAATCTATCACATGTTTATTCAACTATTAACTTTTGAAGGATTTTTATGATTAAGTACATTGCTATATCTTAAGCTAGAGCCTGTGGAGAAATTGTTCTATTCTGTTTGATGGCATACTAGAATCCAATATCGGTAAAGAAATACAAAGCTCTGATGATCAAGGCGCCATAACTTACAACTCTGTAATATTTTTGTATGGTTTTGGACATATGCTGATGATTTACCTCTGGAAGGCTTGACATATGATATTAAGACACTTATATGGTGGTTTTATGTTCATAAACATAGAAACTGGACATGAAGTAGGGGAAACAGAACAATTTGAGAACACTTAGGTATGAAACCTAGTTCACAATCTACCTAGCTATTAGAAGCATAGGGAGTTAGTGTATTGTATTTTGAACTTCCTATAAATCCTTTGCAGGATACAGTATTGTAGTTGCCATGTAAGTTGTGTAAATTAGCATGAGGATTGAAACATACATCTGTAATTATTCCTCAACGTCCAGCTCAAAGGAGTAGTTATTTTGTGAGAGAAGACAAAAGAGTCTGAACGTAGACCTTGAAGTCTTTCAGGAGACTATTTTCTCGGAAACCCTATGCTATTTGTTGGCGCTGAGTCCATAAAAATGTGGTAGTGCATCTAGCTCGATAGCTTCGGTACTGGCATGTGCCTATCATGGTTTCTGCTGTGCTTAAATATGAGGGTCACGGAGATTAATATATTTTGATTTCGATCATTGATCGATGGTCATTAGCATTCAATAATATTTTGCTACTACCCTTTACGCATTCTTTGATCTTTCACATTATCATTGGGTTTACCTGTTATATAGATTGATTTAAGTCATTTAGTGATTTCTTGGTTGTAATATATGTGATTTTGATTCACTGAGTATCCTCGATATACGAGGTATTGTATGTTTGTGGGCTATAAATCAGCCAGCTTCAAATGTCTGTATCCTTAGGTCTATAGACACCATGGCTTTTACTATCAGAGGAATAAATTTAGGTCCTTCATCCTTCATATATATCATATAGATACCCTAGCTTTTACTGCATATCTAATATATAAATGTCAAGGAAATGATCTACTTGCATGGAAAGCATTATGAGATAATAGCTTACGTACTATGGCTTATGAACAAGTGTTAGAATTTGCTGCATCCTAAAAATATGTGTTGATAATGCAAGAAGCTAGAAGAGCTCAATGGCAAGGTGTGGTACTGTAAGAGGTATTATTAGCAACTCTCTCAGCCCAGCCCTATATTTGGCTGGATCAGATTTTGAGATTTCTTTGTTTTTATATACGTAATTTTTTTAGAAGTTAGGCTAGGCCAGAAGATGCAGATTGCTTATGTGCTTTGGTTTACACTTATTTGCAGAATTTTTGTTGCCGCCCCCGTTTTTGCTGCATGGAAGGTACAAAGACCAACATAATAAGAAAGGGATAGGATAAGCATCTAGATAATATGTTTCCCACTAATCTTGGCTGAAGTTATTGGTAAGTTGGGTATTATATCATACCCCTCCCCCCACACCTCAATTGGTGGCAGAATTTTTGGGTTCTTAGATTTGAATTTGGACTAAATGGATGTAACTCTAAGAACTGCATCTGAAGCCATGTTTTTAGAGATTTAACTACATTTCAATTATTGAAGTAGGACACTGTGAAATTAGTACCCCAGACTACATGATTGCACGATCTACTTATTCATTGAGCTGATTATGGATATATATGGTCACATTTTAAACAATGAAAACAATTCATTACTGATTATGGATATCTTAACTCGTGACCTATGGAAGTACAACAGAATTACTAGTAATGGAAATAATTATTGTTGTTTAAGCAAAAGCGTTGTAATAATCCTAATTGGCGAGGTCTCTTATTGTACAATTGGTTCTAGTGGACGGTCTTGAGGCGAAGTAGTATTGCAAGGCAAGATAGTAGGGATCATAGTAAACAACGGAGAAGAAGTTCCATGGTTGATAGTCTGTAACTGTTGGAATAAGTCGATGCACCACACTGTTGGAGTGAGCAGATGAATCATGAATGTGCTTAAGTTTGTTTGGATATTATTTTGTCATTTTGTGACGGCGTCTATTGTTGTCATTCATAACCCTCATCCTCCATTTGCTCGAAATTGTCTCGTCCTTGCTGCACAAGATCAACGTGTGCTAATTAGAGATGGTAGACATATGAATTGGACAATGTGGTGATACAAGAAGATGAGGTGAAGATGTAAATTGAAAAGCCATTGGTTTCAGTAATTGTACATCTGGATCAACTTCACAAGGGTCCTAAGATTGTCAAGGTTATAGAATTGGATGGTTAGATGAGGTTTTCTCTCATCTAATCTCTTAGTAGACCGATGGATCAAAGGTGTGCCATAAGCGTTAACGTCAAACGTAATTCTAACAGAGGGAGGATGGATACTTTAGTTCTAGAATTGAATACTGTCAAATTTAGCTATTTAAGTCTGTTTTTCCCTATTCAAGAACAAACATTATGAAAGACTAGAAAACCTAAAAGATTCTCCTTGATCTTTTGTTAACTATCATCTCCATGCAGTTTGAGCACCCTTATCCAGCTTTTGAGGGGAAAAAGCGTTTTGATCAAATGTATGAAGTTGTATGCGGATATAATGAGCATGTTTTATTTTTTACAGTTTCTTTTTTGGAAGAGGAATAGGTATAATATTTTCGGTCTTCATTTGCTTTTTAATTTATGATTTAGGCTCCTGTGAGGATAAAAGAGATTGTTTCACCTTCAAGATACTGTTGATGAGAGGTTTTCTGTAATATGTCACTAAAAGATTGCACAACCTGTATTGCGTAATACTAATTGACTTTCTGTAAGCAATTCATCCCACAAACAATTCAATGTAAGAATTTTTTCCCTGTTTTGGTTGAGGGGTGGAAGGAGGGCCGTGGATGAGGGATATCTGGGATGTTGGGTGTTTGCAGAGTGTGACAGTTCATTAAAAAAATAAAATTGTTTAACATTTGCAGGTGACCATTTAGAACTCATAAGCAGTACATGACATTGCAAGATAAGGGTAAATTTGATGTTTTCGGTGACAATGATTATTGTATGTGGTCACTTTGACTTTATTAGTTCCAAAGCATCCATGAAGAAACGAAGAGATCAATTTTGTTGCACCGATCAATTGAGCAATTTTTTAATGATATCTTCAAAATACAATTTTTTAATGATATCTTCAAAATACTATACTTATTTTAAATTTTAATGCCGAAGCAACATGCGGGTATCTACTAGTAAAGAAACAGCATATGGATGGCATTAACTACCGACTCATTGTCATAGTCACTTCAATTATTTCGTATGAGCACCTGCGTGCACCTCTAGAAAGAGAAATGATCACCTAGCAGCACCAAGTTATTGAGAACTGTTATTAAAGATCAAAACTTAGGAGCTAACCAAAAGACCAAACGGGAAAAAACAGCAAAAAAGAAGGTCAAACCAAGTAGCCATCCAAATGATCCATAATTGCTTCTTAATTACGTCTACTATATATATATCTTTGACGCACTACATACTTTTTTCTCTAACAAAAAGAAAAAAGAAACTTGATATAGCATACAACCGGGTCCACAATTATGGTTATATTTCTCCTTAATTTTTGTTTGCATGATTTTTTTTTCTGGGTTCATTTTGTCCACCTTTTTTTACACATTATTTACTTGGGAATTTGATATAATATGTTCCCCTTTCATCCTCTATTTTTTTGACACATTAAAAGAAATATTTGTTAAAAAAAATCTTTCCTCCTTTTTTTTATTTTCAATTTCATAGTTCATTGTCCACCTATTTTATCTTCTTTCTCCTTTTTCTTTTTCTTTTGTATAAGCAAATGTTTCTCCCAGTGAGCAAATATTTATTATTTACTTCACTTACTTGTGAATGGCACAGCGTACATGCTTCCCCGCCTCCGAAAAAAATATGCACACACATTTTTTAAAAATTCTTCAATTGAAATATTAAGGCATACATTTATATTTACATTATATATCTACATTCACTATTTTTGTATAACAACCCTAATTTTTTAAGATAAATATAAATTGAAAATTTGTATATTTATTATCCGCATTTTTACTCAATAGAAGCATACAGATTTATTATAAAAATAAACAAAAATAAGAAAAATAATTCCCCACAAATTTTTATATGTATGGATACAACATTAGTGAGCAATATTGCATATACTAGTGAGCTATATAATATATTTAATGAACAATACAATGTTAGTACGAAATAGTTATATTATCTTTTATTTTAACATAAGCGCATTCCTATTATACATATTTACTCAGTATAATGCAAATATAATTCATCTCACTAGAAATATTCATAGCTCACTAAATATGAGTCATAGCTCACTAAAAGGCGAATATATCATACCTTAGAACATAAACAAAAAAATATATGTGCTACCTAAAATTGTGCACTATATTGTTTGTTCACTCATTTTTTATTATGAATACTAACTCATTTTTTTATTATGAATAATTAGTATTCCATGCTAAATTATATTGGTCATAAAATACATTTTATAACTTACTAAATATCTATCATAACTCACTAAATAAATAGCATAGCTCAATAGAAAGAATAGTACAGATAGCCAGCAAATAATATTGTTAAGTTCTTGGATTATGTTACAACTTAATTATTTTTTACTATGACATAAGGGTGTTTGTATTATATTTTATGAGTGTAATACAAATGTAGTCAACTCATTAAATATAGTCCAACTCACTAAATATATGTCATAGCTCATTAAAAAAATAAAGACAACTAAAATATAATTTAGTGAGTTTCAGATGCACAATAACATTTTTTTGGTACAATAGCACGTTTTAATATATAATATTTTTACTAAGTGAAACCAAGTACATAACATGCATTGGTTTTGATCTATCTGCTTATCAAAAATATGTATTAGCTCACTAAAACTCTGTCTCAACTCACTAAAATATTGTAGTGAGCTATATATTATTTTTAGTAAGCTGAAATTCGACTGTACAATTACCTCTGTACAACCGGTTGTATGATATAACAACTCACTAAATAATATCATAGCTCACTAAAGAAAGATAAATAACTAGAATATAGTTTAGTGAGTTTCAGATGCATAATAACATTTTTTTAGTACAATAGTACATTTTAATAAGTAATATGGTATTTTTGCTAAGTGAAACTTGGGTACATAAGATACATTAGTTTCGATCTGTCTACTCATTAAAAGTATGTATTAGCTCACTAAAACAGTGTCTCGCCTCACTAAAATATTTAAGCGAGCTATATGTTATTTTTAGTGAGCGAAACTGGGTGCCCAACATCATATTTTAGTAAGCTATATGGTATGTTTAGTGAGCCAAAATGCGGTTCTACAGTTGCATCTATGCAACCGATTGTATGATATAACAATTGATAACATTTTAAAGAGGGTTTCGAGTAGTACTTATCAGAGAATTTATTGATGAACCAAATTAAAATTTTTGGAGTAAGTTTTTAATGATTGTGGTTGAAAATACAAATTACAAAAGTTTAGGGGTCCCAGAAAATACGGAGGGTACATAAAAATTCGCTTACTAAAGTTTGAGGTACGAAAATATTCGATCCCAAAACTTAGGTGTAGAATTATTAATGTCGCATACGTCAGGGTACTTGAGGATTAATTTTTCGGAGTTGTTTCACAGTTCATGTACTCCACACACTGCAGCCCATATTATTTTTTTTTTGACGGAAAATTTTGACGGGTGTTTAGCTTGTCAAAATATATGACGGAAATTTTGACGGAAAGAATATTTTTGGACGAAAGTGCAGATCTCGAAATTTTTTTTAGCGAGGTGGTAACTTTTTGACCGTGTCTGTCAAAAAGTCAGACTAATTTTGACGGGTTATTCAGAGGTTTTTGACGGCAATTCTTTAATTTTACCGATCACGTGAATTACTCCTCAACCACCCATTTCCACTCCACTTTGTTCTGCAAACTGTAAAAGGACCGTCAATTACTACTACCCCTTTCCTCCCCTTTCAATCTGGTTGAATTTGCAAAAGCTTACTCCCCTCTGCAAAAGCCTGAAGCTACGTACTGGTTGATGCTCCTCAACATTGTTGTTGCTGTTGAATCTGCAAATGCCTTTCCTCTTCTCCATAAATACCGGTTGCTCACTCGCCATTGTTGTTTAGATCGATCTGGTTACCAAGAGCTCACGGTTGCTGTTGCTGTTGTCAATCTCTCAGTCGCACTCGCCATTGTTGTTACTGTTGGTCAGAGCCCACGGTTTGACAGGTTTGTGCTCAACGTCTGCGGTTTTTCATACCCTAAATTTCTGATTTTTGCATCGCTGAATGTTGTTGAAGCATCTATAAATCGAAGTTGTTGTTGAATTTGTCAATCATACCCTAAATTTCTGATTTTTGCACGCTGATGGCCCGGAAGCTGAGAGTTGTTGCTGAAACTCGAGCGTAGAAGCCCCAGATCGACGAAGAACGAACCAGTTTGACTATGCTCTATTCACATCCTCATTCGTGGTAATTTTTCTATTCTCGTAATTTTGGTTACGCCTGTTTAAACTTACATATAACAGAATACCAAAAGAAAAAACAACAAATGTGAAATGTCAATCTCAAGTTGTTGTTGCAGAATATGTGTTAGGCAGATGCTGTGTAAAGTTGCTTCAAGTTAAAAAGAATGATTTAGATCTGATCCCTCAAAACTGTAGGTAATTAAAAGGGACATTTGTAGGGTTTGTTTCTCGCATCATCATATGTTTTTTAAGTTGGGAAAGTGAAGGACACAAGCAAAAGGGGCAGGGGGTACTCTAGAGCCTGTTTGGCCACACCATGCGTGACTACAAAAACTATGGATGTCACAAACAGTATACACTCATCTTTGGGTCTAAATGCATAGAATGACATCAACATTTTGAATGTTTTGATCGAAGTCTATATTATACTCTGAAGAGTATGTACTCTAATCTAACATATAAGCAATTGCATATTAAAAAAGAGAATATATAATAAGTATACCCGAGAGAATATATATAAATTAAATACGGAAGTACATACTCACAGGTGTGCATATAATAATTTACTTGACAACTCATATAGGAATATTGGTTTAAACTAATCTAATTATAGGTCCAATTTTAAGCATTGAGTTTTATTTTAGACCAATATTTTAAAGAAAATGTGAAGAAAAAAGCTTGTCAATATGGTAAAAATAAAATTACATATTTGAAATGATATTTTAAGTAAGAATAGATATCCAAAGTAATATGTTAATTAAATGAAATATATTTAAAATAATACCTATAATGCTCATGATAAAGTCTAAGAGTACCAATATCTGAGTCATTCATTGTTTCAACGACATAATTCAAGTTGTAAGAGAATAGACACATATAGTGTAAATGTTTGAAAAGTTTGCTTCACCACGCCACCTGCCATATTTTATCCCTACAAAAACAGATTGGAATTCCATTTTTTCGAACTAGATTAGACCATACTTGACTACTGGACAAGCATATCATGATTAGTGGGCTGCTTTTGGCTCCGAAAGGAGGCGAGAGATAATAATCTTTTAGTGGCAATCATGATTCATTTGAATTGATACACTAAACTACTGGCTATAAGCCAAAGAAGTGGCCATTTTTATTTCTTATTATTATGACATGCCAAAATACTTTCTAAAGTACTGGCCACCATGTTTATAATCCAATACATACTCATAGCTAGGTTGATTACTACCATGTAGAACATCAACATTCCAAGGTGTACATATTATTTACTGTATTGAATCATTCTGTGTATGCATGCCATGGTGCAGATTCCAACTTTGATGTTACTACTAAACATTAGATGATAAGATAATTGCTTCTGTAATTCTGCATTTTATGGATAATTGAGAACTCATGTCAGGAGAATATTTAATTTTTGAGTCATAGTGGATTGAATTGAAATAACAAATAATGTTTTTTAACATAGCGAGTGGGAATTAGGGAAAATAATATATATATTCCAACTTTGATGTTACTACTAAACATTAGATGATAAGATAATTGCTTCTATAATTCTGCATTTTATGGATAATTGAGAACTCATGTCAGGAGAATATTTAATTTTTGAGTCATAGTGGATTGAATTGAAATAACAAACCTCCCAAAAGACCATCCATTTGTTATGAACTTAACTGGATGTCTTTTATTGTATAAATATATATATTTTAAGTGATTTTTAAATGATTTCAATTTGTTTCATATTATGCTTTTTTTTTTATATAGTCTAGTCAATGGATAACGATAGTGTTAGACTTTTACGTTTGCAGTACTGTTTTGTAAGTCATTTGATCCCATTGGTTACGTAATTGGTTAGTTTATCATATGACTTCTTCTGTACTGATCATTTGTGTGGGTTGACTTTAGATCTTAGGATGGGGAAAAAACGAAAATTCAATGACATTGCAAGTAAACCTCGCAAATGTTACTGTAAGTGTCATGAGGTAGGTGTTAATTATTGATGTACAACTTTCTTCCTTGTGCGGAGATGCTATTATGTCAAATGATTATGTGAAATGCATATTTTTACCAAATACATGCTTAGTATTCATGTAGTCGTATTGATGTTGTGGGCGAACATCCGCACCTTTGCTTCTAACCAACCTTTAAGTACCCTAATATTTTCTTACCGGGGCATAACACATATGACATGACCAGCTTTGAAATGGACGTACCACATCAGCGCTTGTGGATGTATCACCGAAGGGATAAACGCAATGGTGAATTGCGGAACGAATTCATTAATGGGGTGGAGGAATTTGATAAACATGCTCGAAACCAACATGACTTCATTACGAACGGAGTGTATCGTTGCCCCTGTGCGAAATGCAAGAATACGAAATACCTCCACCCAGATGAAGTTAAAATGCATTTGTATCATAAAGGGTTTGTACAATATTACTGGTTGTGGACAAGCCATGGTGAGGTAGAACCTTCAACTCATGAAGAGGCCACCACCTCTGCGTGGGTGAACCAGTCAAGTCCAGTGTACAATGAGCATGAGCACCATAGTGGATGTTACGGGGGGCATCAGATGGAGTCATTGGTGAATGATGCATTCAGATCGGATGAGATAAATGTCGATACTGGAATGGACGCTAATGCAAAAGCATTTTATAGTATGCTCCATTCGGCACAACAACCATTGTACGAGGGTTCCAACACTCATACTGAGCTCTCTGCCGCAATGAGGTTACTCAGTATTAAATCAGAACATAATATGTCCCATCGATGCTTTGACGATGTAGTACGCTTGATGCAAGAGACGACTCCGACTCCAAATCGCATTCCGAACAATTTCAGTGCTGTTAAAAGGAGAGTTAAGGAGTTGGGGTTGGATTATGAGACTATTGACTGTTGTCGTAATGGTTGCATGATATATTACAAGGCTGATGCAACCCTTGATGCGTGCAAATTTTGTGGGACTGGAAGGTATAAACCATTGCGGAACCATAATGGAAGAAGCAAGGCTGTTCCGTGTGCTAAGATGCATTACATGCCACTCATTCCAAGGTTGCAGCGACTGTACGCATCGAAAAAGACTGCAGAGCATATGTTGTGGCATAGCAATCATGCAACACAAAATGGTGTGCTTAGCCACCCTTCCGACGCTGCAGCATGGAAACATTTTGACCAAATGCATACATCATTTGCTGCAGACCCACGGAATGTACGACTTGGTTTATGTGCTGATGGGTTCTCCCCATACTCAAATTCAGCAAGACCATATTCTGTATGGCCGGTTGTTATGTGTGTGTATAACTTGCCACCGCATCTTTGCATGAAACTTCCGTACATGTTCCTAACATGTCTCATACCGGGTCCGCACAACCCTAAGAATAAGATGGATGTATATCTACAACCACTTATCGATGACTTGCAAACTTTGTGGAATGAAGGGGTTGACACATATGATGTTCATCAGAATCAGACATTTAAAATGAAGGCTGCTTTGATGTGGACAATTAATGATTTCCCATCATATGGCATGTTGTCTGGCTGGAGTACCCACGGTGCATTGTCTTGTCCAGTGTGCCAAGGTCAGGTACGTGGGAGTTACCTACAACATGGTAGAAAAATGTCGTGGTTTGATTGTCATCGTTGCTTTTTACCCCGACATCATGCATTCAGACGGAACAAGAGTGCGTTCACTAAGAACCGAACAGTGCATGGGCAACCTCCGCAGAGGGTGCCCCCAGATGTTGAATTTCAACGTGTCCGTGACTTCCCTAGAGTGACGGACCTATCGGATTATGAAATTCCTGGGTTCGCTGAGAACGTTCACAACTGGACAAAGCGAAGCATATTTTGGGACCTTCCATACTGGAGACAGCAGCTACTGCGTCACAACTTGGATGTGATGCATATAGAGAAGAATTTCTATGAAAATATTTTGAACACAGTGATGGATGTGTCAGGTAAAACGAAGGATAACGTGAAAGCTCGATTGGATTTAGCTGAGTTGTGTGCTCGTGATGAATTGCATCTTCGAACAAGGGAAAATGGAAACTCATACAAACCGAAAGCGAAGTTCACGTTGTCCTTGGAGCAGAGGAGGGCACTGTGTGAGTGGATGCGCGGGCTAAGTTTACCAGATGGGTACAGCTCCAATTTCGCCAACATTGTCGACCCGACAAATACAAAATTGCAAAATCTAAAAAGCCATGACTATCACGTATTTATGGAGGCGCTCCTACATATTGCATTCAGTGCATTATCAGCAGATGTATTGGAGCCTTTAGCAAGTCTGAGTGCATACTTCAGGAATATATGTGCCAGTGTCCTTCGTGAGGATCAACTTAAGGAGATGCATGAACAAATTGCCATAATATTATGCAAATTGGAGACAATATTTCCTCCTAGTTTCTGGAATGTCATGGAACATCTTCCGGTGCACTTAGCACAAGAAGCTTATCTAGGGGGTCCGGTTCATTACCGATGGATGTACCCCTTCGAAAGGTTCTTCAAGTGGCTGAAACAAAAGGCCAAGAATAAAGCTAAGCCTGAGAGTTCTATGGTAATAGCATACCTCATCTATGAAATCCAAATATTTGGTTCTGAGTACTTTGATGCAAATCTTCCATCTATGAACTCCACATTTGCAAGGAATGCAGTGTCGTACCAACATGATCCCCCTACAACATTTACAGTATTCCAAATGAAGGGCACTCCATTTGGTCAATGTCGTAAGCGTTACCTCACACAAGTTGAGTATAACACTGCCCATCTACACGTACTGCTTAATTGCAATGAGGTGCAACCGTATCTCCAGTAAGTAAACGTCACACACTTTTAAAACATTATGGTACTTGTACTGACAATAACAAGGAAAATGTATCTGTAGGTACTTCCGTAATTGGATCACATCGGGACATGCTAATATGTCATCTGCAGACGTGGATAAAATTATTGAAGACAAATTCCCAGAATGGTTCAAGCAAAATGTTTGTGCACACATATCCCACTTATGTACTTGGCCGTATTGTTTTTACTTAATTCACTGAGAAATTTATCATGACTTCGTAATTGCTTAGGAGTTTGCATATGCTACAGGTTTACTGTTCACATGTGTTCAATGATGAAAGACAATCATGGTTACAACAAATGGCGGAAGGGCCAATAAATGTTGTGCAGTCATTCACAGGATACAAAGTGCATGGGATAAGGTTTCATACTAGAACAAGAAGTATGAATAAGAAGACATCTTCATGTGGTGTTCTAGTGAAAGGAACTTCGGAAGGGAATGCCAGCGGGGTGGATTACTACGGAGTGCTTGAGGAAGTACTCCAATTGGAGTACTTAGGGGAGCCCATGAAACGATGCTTACTATTTCGATGTGAATGGTATGATCCATCTAATCCTCGGGGCACACGGTACTCCAAGTTGAACTGTACGTATGAAATTAATACGCAACGCAAATATGCCAAATTTGACCCTTTCATCATTGGGGATGTTGCGTACCAAGTGTTTTACATCCCATACCCACGGGATATTCCCCATAAAGCAAACTGGTTCGCTGCTTTGCTGAATAAGCCCAGACAGTGCCCAAACATGCAAGGGGATGCGGTTAACCCTAACGCTGTATTTCAGGAAGATGTAATGGCGTCAACTTCTCAACTGTCAGAAACCTTGTCACAATTTCTGGCTGACGTAGCAGGGGTTATGGATGAAGTGCAAGTGGTTGATGTCGCCGCATCAGAAGGTGAACAATCCGATGATATAGACGAGTTTGAGCAACGGGAGTGGGATGATGCGGAAACAGATACTGAAACCGACGACGATGAACTGCAATATGAATCAGAGGATGATGAGGACGCTGATGAGGATGATGACGTGCACTTAGATAATGAAGAGGATCGAGATGAAGATGATGAATGTTAATTTGTACTCATTGCATCCTACTTATGTTTTCTGTGTATGCAGTTGTAATAGAATCGTTGTACATTTCACGCAAGTGTAACATGATTGACTTCAGGAACATGACCTAAGATGCATTGATAATTAAAATGTCGTAATCATGTCTTTAATGATTTGTATTGTTACAATTGAATTGCAGTAACTACTTTTCAATGTTGTAGATGACAGACAGAGATCCGCGACGTCAGCGGCGTCGGAGAGGAGGGGCGAGACTTTCCGAAGCAGACAGTCATTCACCGGAGGCTGTGGGGGTGGGGGAGCGCACGTATGGCTCCCCCATTCGAGTGCCGTTGACTGCAGCAGCTAGTACGTCCTTCGTGCCTACCCCACAGGTGGATGCACGCATCGGGAACCCCTTTGTGGACCCGAACCAGGTCCCCCTCCTTAACTAAGATGCTGGTTTGCAAGCACCCCATGCTGGAGACACTTCAGGGGCAGGAGGGGTGAATTCGGCGTTCTGGAATACTTTTGGGCCATTCATGCCATACAACGCCAACTTAATTCTGAGCGCCCTGGGAAGCATGCAGCAAACTGCTCTACACCCTACTCCACACCATATTCCACATCCTGCTGTAGTATCTACTCCACAACCTACTCCAGAGCCTCAGGCGCAGGGTACAGCACAGCAATCTGGAGGGCGTATATTGCCGTGGAGTAAGCCCAAAGTGGCTGTTAGGGATAAGAGCCTAATAGAGCCGGAGGGAGACACGTACATGCTCTACTACCGTTTCAGTAAATATAAAATGCTAGTTATATGCAATTCAATATTAGGGGAACTTTGTTCTTCAATATACTATGTTTATATGTAATTCTGTTTCAGGTTCAAGCCCTATAAAGGAGTCACCAAACATATTGGTGAGATCATGAAGGGGAAGTTCTCAGGAGCTTGGCCAACTTGGGGGGAAGTCCCCATTCACCAACGAGACTTATGGTTTGCAGAATTCAAGGTGCGTACTTTATGTTACTAAACCACATCCTGCTGTACTGTTTGATGTGTTAATGTTGGATGCATTTGACAGACGTTATATTATATATGTTTCAGTTCACATGTTTCCATTCTTAAAGTAAGTTTCACATAATCCAAATTGCGCGTAATTCAAAAAGTTAACTTTGACCTTGCTGGAATCATGGAGGCGTAAGATTACGCGGATGCTCATGTTATCTCATTAATGAAAGCAGGTTTAAACAAAGGTTTTGAACATGTATATGTATATGTATATATAACTTTCATAAATTAATATGGCCAATATGTGGTGCACTCCATTGTTGACCTTTGAGTTGTATCTTCCATTTCTTCTTTATTCATGCATCAATCTGGTTGGTGTACTCCGAGCGAATGGCTCGTTGACTTATGAACTCCGGCGTGTGGCCGTTGAGCTATGTTATAAATGTTGTGCGCTTCCGTTGATTTACAGGGACTTATTGTAAGGCTTTGAGCCTAGAAACGGTCAGTTTTCAGGGGAAATTCTGTCCGTTTCGTCCCAGGAATTCATGAGTCAATTTGGCATCCATCTTGGTGCATGCACTCATTATGTGGCGTCCCATATCTATAGTCCATGGCTCATCTAGCATGCAATTCACTAGTTTATTTTGCATGTAGTCCCTAGCTCATTCCATAAGCCTTCCAACTTAAGTATTAGCCCAACACAGGACAATCTATAATCACGATAATACCTTATCCACCTCAGCCCAACACATGTTTGCCTTCTGAAATGGGTTGGTGTTTGCTTGTAGTTGTTATTTTTGTACTCTTATAGATCGCAATCCAATTGGAATAAGCTTTTTGGGGAGGGGGTTTTAATGTTGGATACATGCAAACCTTATTACATATGCCTTTGATTGCACTTTTGTTTTCTTCATAACAGGGCCATTGTTTATCTCTCTTTAAAGGTTTTGAACATGTATATGTATATGTATATATAACTTCCATAAATTAATATGGCCAATATGTGGTGCACTCCATTGTTGACCGTTGAGTTGTATCTTCCATTTCTTCTGCATTCATGCATCAATCTGGTTGGTGTACTCCGAGCGAGTGGCTCGTTGAGTTATGAACTCCGGCGTGTGGCCGTTGAGCTATGTATTAAATGTTATGCGCTTCCGTTGATTTACAGGGACTTATTGTAAGACTTTTAGCCTGGAAACGGTCAGTTTTCAGGGGAAACTCTGTCCGTTTCGTCCCAGGAATTAACTAAGAAGTTTGGAAACCGTAACGCTTCTGGTCCTAGGGGCTGGGGGTGTTACAGATAAGTTATCCTAAAGTGATAAAATCAAGAAGTAAGAGTTGCATGTAAAAGACCAAAGCCTTACATGTTTGCCTTCTGAAATGGGCTGGTGTTTGCTTGTGGTTCATTCCATTGTTGACCGTTGAGTTGTATTTTCCATTTCTTTATTCATGTCGTAACTAAATATGTTATTGTTGTCGCAGAAATATTATTATTGGCTGCCTCAGCATGACAGACAAGTGCGTAGGAATTTTGATGTTAGCGGGGCGAAGCAGTTGAAGAACTTGTTTGCCTATGCACGCAAGATAGGCAAGGGGCCAGATTGGGTGTCCCCGGACAACTGGGCGCGGCTCCTGAAGTATTGGGCGGGCACTGATTTTCAGAAGCTAAGCGCCCAGAATAAGAAGAACCGTAGTAGTGACCCTGAGGGCGTGGGTCCATCATTGCACACATGTGGGTCAATCCCAATAACTGAGCGTCGCAGACGACTGGTACTATATTATATAATTATTCACGAACACATTGTTATTCAACGATTTATTACCTGTAACACAACCTACTTCCAATATGTGCAGTCGGTTTCACTTGAAAGGGAACCAACAGTCGATGAGTTGTACAGGGACACCCACATGCGTAAGAAGAAGGACAACCAGGGCAATTGGGTGTGCAAAAAATCGGAGTTAAGATTGGTAAGATTGAATTCAATCAACATCAGGATGAATTTTTCATTAGGATATGAGTTTCAGTTAACAGATATTCCATAACATTTTGTTTTTTGTGTGAATATGCAGGATGAACACTTGAAGAGATGGCATGAGCACAGGTCCTCCCACACGTCCACTGACGACAGTTCCCAAACCCCTCCACTATCTGAGCAGGACATTTGGGTTCAAGGAAATCTCACTAGCAAGGGTCGCGTGTATGGCTTTGGTGCTGAGGGAGTTCTGATGAAGCAGCGGTCTCGCCTATCAGCTTCGACTCGTTCATCCTCTGTTCACAACTACGATGCACGCGAAATGGCGATGAGACTAAATGAGGGTGTTGTGCAAGCAGCGGAGGAGGCTCGGCAAGCGGAGGAGGCTAACCACAAAGAGATTGAAGACCTTCGACAGGAGTTGGCTCAAGAAAAGGCAGCGAGGCAGCGAGATAAGGAGAAAGTGAAGAGTAAGCTAAGCAAGCTCTGGAGGTTCTTCAAGAGTCAGCAAGCTGGGTCCTCAACGGCACCGCCACAAGATGATGATGAAGATGAGCCCGATCCATCACACTTAGGTGATTCCTCCGAGGATTAGTTTCAATATTTCACCAGTTGAACAATTTTTGTTATGTTGTGAACAATTTATGTTTTGTTGGTTGATTATGTGAGTGAAACCTATGTAGGTAGATTTTCAATTCTTACAAACAGTATTTTTAATGTATGAATGTTATTATATAAATGTCTGTGGTTGAAATTTCTGACGGATTTTTCTGAAATAGTCCGTCATAAACAGTGCCCAAATCTTGCATCCAATAGTTTCTGTCTTACAGCGTAGGAGGTCAAAAATTCGGTCATAATATAATTTCGACGGAAAATTAGTCCGTCAAAAAAATCGTCGAAATCATGCTGACAAGGTACCACCTCGTCGAAAAATGCCGTAGCAAATACTTTGACGAAACGTCAGTCCGTCAAACATAATCCGTCAAACATTTTGACGGATATCAGTCAAAAAAAATTTCGACGAAGGTTTTTTTGACCGATATTCTTTCCGTCAAAATTACCGTCAAAAAGTACTTATTCCGTCAAAAAGTTAACTTTTTCCCGTCAAAAATTCCGTCAAAAAAAACACAGCATTTATGTAGTGAACAGTAATAGTAAATAAATATTTTTTGGTCGTACATAATTGGTAAATTATTGGGTAGTAGATATTTTTATAGCAAATAAATATTTAGGTAATAGATAGTTGGTTAAGTATCAGCTAACTATTTATATGAGTGGTTGAGGGAAATATCTTTGATAAATGTAACAATTGAGTTAACAGATTAATGCAAATTAACATGATACTATGAATAATTTCCCAAAAATAAAATGAATAGCGGCTATTTTTTAGCCAAAAACTTTGGGAAGCTACTTTTGGGCCCACTTTTCAAAATGTTACCTAAAATGCTCAACGTTATTAAAGACACTGGCATAATCTAGCAAGCCTTAATATTTGACTGATTTGTATTA
>JAKOGI010003100.1:0-12500 GCA_029747015.1 Carnegiea gigantea | reverse complement strand
CATAAAAACATAAAAAATAGAAAATAAAAAATAAAAAATGAAAAATGAAAAATAAAACATAAAAATTGGAATAATGAAAAATAAAAAACATAACAAATAAAAATTAAAAATTAAAAATTAGAAATTAATGTAAAAAAAATGAAAAATAAGAAATAAGAAATAAAAACATAAAAACCTGAAAAATATAAAATCATCAAAAAATGAAAAATAAAAAATAAAAAATAAAAAATGAAGAATAAAATAAAAAAATAAATAGTAAAAAGTAGAAAATAAAAAATCAAGAAATGAAACATAAAAATAAAAATAAAAAATAAAAAATGAAAAATAAAAATGAAAAATACAAAATACAAAATAAAAAATACCAAATAAAAAAATACAAAATAAAAGTAAAAAATCAAAAATCAAAACATAAAAAATTATAAATAAGAAATACGAAATAAGGAAGAAAAAATAAAAAATAAAAATTAAAACATAAAAAATTAAGAAATAAAAAATAAAAAATTAAAATTAAATGTAAAAATAAAAAATAAAAAATAAGAAATAAGAAATGAAAAAATAAAAACATAAAAGATAAAAACATAAAAACATAAAAAATAGAAAAAAATAAAAAATGAAAAATGAAAAATAAAACATAAAAAATAAAAAAATAAAAAATGATAAATAAAAATTAAAAATTAATGTAAAAATAAAAAAATAAAAAATAAATAACAAATAAAAACATAAAAACCTAAAAAACATAAAATCATCAAAAAATGAAAAATAAAAAATGAAGAATAAAAAATGTAGAATAAAAAAATAGAAAAATAAACAGTAAAAAGTAAAAAATAAAAAATAAAAAATAAAAAATAAAACATAAAAATGAAAAATGAAAAATAAAAATGAAAAATACAAAATTAAAAATTAAAAATAAAAAAATAAAAAATAAAAAAATAAAAAATAAAACATAAGAAATTAAAAAATTAACAAAACAAAAAATAAAAAATAAATATAAAAATAAAAATATAAAAATATAAAAATAAAAAATCAAAATCAAAAAATTAAAAATAAAAACAAAAAATTGAAAATAAAACAATTAAAATTAAATATAAAAAATAAAAATCAAAAATAAAAAATCAAAAATAAGAAAATAAAAAATAAAAAATAAAAAAGAATAAACAAAAATTTCACAAATTTTCGATAACTTCATAAATTATCACACATTAATTACATTCTCATGATTTTAACCCACTTCAACCCACCACATAAATAATATATCAATTTCAACGCACTTTAACCTACATCAACCCACTTCAACCTAATTCAACCTAATTCAACCTACTTCAACCCACCTCAAAAAAAAAATATACCAACTTCAACCTGCCTCAACTCACTTCAACCCAATTCACCCTTTTATCCACCCAATTTACCCACGAAAACAACAGACCCTAAATCTCACATGATACTTTACAAATTATTAAAATTATGAAGGGGATGGGTTGAAGTTGGTTGAAGTGGATTGAGGTAGGTTAAAGTGGGTTGAGGTAGGTATTTTTTTCAAGTGGGTTAAAATAGGTTGAAGTAGGTTAAAGTGGGTTAAAGTGGATAAATATAGATTGACCCACAAAAAGAGCAGGCCCTAAGATGTGAGAATGAGTAGGAGAGAATGGGAGGTAGTGAGAACGTGTGAAGAAGGAATGGAAGATAGTAGAAAGGAGTGATATTATCTTTAAGGAATGAGAAATAGTGAAAAGGAGTGATAAAGAGTAAAAACCACACATATACTCATGAAAAGAATAGAGCCCTAGTGGCCTCATTGCGTTGCAAATAAGGCCTCCATTGGGTATATACTTTGGTCTATGCGTCCTTTCTTTTACTGCCTATTGACAACGCTCTAGGTTTAGCTTACTCAAACAAGAGAACAAAAGGAAGCATCATTTATGTCAGCAATGGGTCATTAACTAATCAACATTTGAAAGCTTCAACACCACTTTTTGACACTTAACGTGACATTGATGCTATTACTTAGTCCTACACCACATTTCAACGATATAGAGACGTTCATGCATTTATTTATAATAAACAAAGTGTTTTTGGTACAATGATTAACGACAATAGCTATGAGTTATCAACAGCTTTCATATGCAAGTCAAATCTTGGTATGGAAATCTTGCCTCGTTTGAGAAGAATTTGTGGGTGGTAAACAGACTCATTGTTTGCCTAGTTGTCTTGAGAATCGGACCTCCATCGAGTTCGATCCATAGGTTGTGCTTAGAGTTGAAAAAAACTGACCCAGTACGATTACCGATCTGAAAACGATACAAAGTTAAATGAATTTGAGTATAAATTTTTGATCCGTTTAATTAAATAGATTGGCACGTTCAACCCGTTTAATTAAATGGGTTAGGTTCGGATCGACATTCTTGATACGAAAAAATGCTTATTTAACCCGTTTAATTAAATGAGTTAAATAAATCAACTTATTTTTCCATTTGTTATTTATCCATTTACTTATTATTAGATAATTATGAATATAAAATTTTTTAAAAATTGTAAATTATGACGTATCAGGGAAATTTTAAGGAGTAATTATTTAATGTGATATGTAAACTTAATTTTTAATACTGTAATTATATATTAGTTGAAAATATTAAAAGCGTAAATAGTAATTATGCGACTGAATTTAACTTGTTTATCTTAAACGAGATAAGCGGGTCAACCCGTTTAAAAATTAAATTGGTTAAGCGGGTCAACCCGTTTAAAAATTAAATGGGTACAGATCTAGATTTTTCAACCCGTTTAATAAACGGATTAAGTTCAAGTCGAGGAATTCTCAACCCCTTTAAACTCGACACGAACACGAATCCGACTCGATATAACCTATTATCCAGCTCTAGTTGTGCTCTCTCTCTTCTACTACCCACCATCAATCTAGTGGTCAAACGCTCGACAGAGGACTTAGACGGCACAACTTACCAAAAGATTACCCTTATTTACAATAGTAAAGAAGCATCATGGCAATGAACTGTTGGTCCATTGATTGAATTAGTTGAAATCCACATGCTGAAATCTCAAAAGATCAAAATACGTACACCTCAAGCAGTTAGCAAAGGAAGATCTATCAAATCAAATGGACTTTCATTGAGTTTATCAAAATATGAACTGAAGACTACAACTCGTGCAGTAGCCTGTTGAACAATGTTGACACTTGACAGCATCCCTTTGTTGAATGGACTTGGAGCAAACTTAATGGTTGAGCTAATTTTTTTGATTATTAATGGAGTCTACCACTGTCATATTAGTTTTTTTTCTAATTTTTTTCTCACAATTCTCACCATCTTTAGTGAAAGGCTCACAACTTTATCTCACCAAATAAAGTAATACCCATGAACCCATTTCATAATACACAATTTTATTTTTTGAATAAAAAAACTAATAAAAAATATTTTTTAAAAAAAATACTCACGAGCTACCTCCCGATGTTAAGGCTCCCTACGAGTGATGCACCACAAGTCTCCCACTGTAGAAACTCAAGCACCTCACCCCATTCTTCTCTCTTATTTTTTGCCTCGCGAGGCAATCGTTGAATGTGCTCTTATAATACCATGATTAAGATAGCCAAACTCCCTTGGGTCATAACCTCCAATTTTGTCTTTCCTATACGTTGACTTCATGCGGTGTCTTTAATTAATCCATCAGCTACGTGTCAGTACGTGGCATACATAGCTTTCTGGACACGATCGAATCTGCGAATTTATAAATGAATTCTGATATTGACTTTTCTACGTTTACGTAAAATATTACTGTGGTCCACTATTTAGCGGAAAATTATAGCATAAGTTGGGGCCTACTTTGTAAAATAGGCCCATGCAGTGACCACTAAAGTTTACAAGCGGAGCTAGTGTATCACATTGTTTTGTATGTGTCAATGGTTAAGCGTGCGTCGGGGCCAAAGTTTGCGTGTTGAATTTTGACAGTGTAGTACTTGTCCCTCTCTTCGAATTTTTTTTAAAAAAAGAAAAATATGGGATTTTCTTTTGAAGTTATTCTTTTAGTACTTTGGATCTTTTTTTTATTACGATAAGATACAATTATAAGATATAAAGAAATATAAGAAGATGTAAAAAGTTGTAAGATGATGTGAGAAATTACAAAAAGTTCTAAGAAACTATAAGGATAGATATAAGGAATTGTTGAATTATTAAAAGGTTATGTAGTATAATTTTAATATATGTATGCATAATTATTATTTTTTAATGTATGAATTACGTGTATCATTGATATTTATACAATAAATTTTATAACATCACTAAACAAATTATATTTTAACATTACACAAAAAATTTATTTTTCCACAATTATTGTTTTGGATAACAAAAATTAATATTAAAATAACATAATTAATGAAAATAAACTTTTAAACAAGTCATCTAAAAACAATCAAATAAATACAAGCTAACAACTACGTTGAACCAAATATGTTCCCACTTGAGGTGATTTTTTGGTATTAACATTAGTTTTACCTTCTATAAACCAAACTAAAAAACAAATTCTCAACAAATTTGAATAGAACTCTAAAAATGAAATCCTATTTGAATTAAACATTTTGGAATTAAATTCAATATAATTCTCGATTGTATGATGATAGCAATCAAATTGTCTAGGATAAACTTATGGGTGAAATAGTTGAAATGCTTTCGCCACCAATAGTTTGACTGTTTTCATGCATAGTTCACGTCGAACCTCAAACATAAATGTGATTTTTGTATTATAATTCTAAAATGTGTTGACTTATTTTCTCTATAATGGTATATATACTTTATGTTGAATCTCAAATATTAATTCACATGGTTAAATTCTGTTTTTATGTTTGCACAAATATTATATTCATTAAAAAGTTGTAAGATTTTTCATATTGGTAGTATGTAAAAAATATATACATATTTCTATATAAATATGAGAATAAAATAGATGATAAGTTGAATGTTATAAAAAATATATAAGGAGATTTTAAAAAATATAAGAAGATGTAGAGAGATGTAAAGAAACGTAAAAAGATGGAAGAAGAGATAAGAGATATAATTATATAGGAAGCTGTTATGAGTTGTAAATTATAAACTAAATCTTCTCGGAAAAAAACAGGGCTGATATAACAACCAAGACTGTCTATTACTTTAACTTTCTGGTAGCTTAGTGCTTTTCTCTTTCTGTGCCCCTGTCCCTAAGGAAGGCTTTTTCTGTTTTTTTTTTTTTTGGGTGTATTGTTTTTGGTGCAATTGTTTAATTATGTAAGTAGCTGATTATTTTTACTTCTCTAAATTCTTTTCTACAAACAACTTAAATGCTTTTTTATAGAAAAATTTTTATGGTATTTTCTTTTTTATGTCGGTTGTTCTTTGATTACATATCTAGTTATTTATTTTAACTTCTCTCGATACTTTTCTACCCACCCAAAAAATCCTTATCTTTGAACCACTAATATGCTTATTGATACACTTCATAAATTCCTATCAACATCGGCAAGTTGAATACACAAAATAATTCAAAATGTTTCTCTCCAAACAATCATCGTGCTTGTTTTTAAATTCATCCATGAGGATGTTTGTCCAATGAACACATTTTTATGGTAAATGAGCAACTAAAAAACATTGTAAAAATACAAGGCAAACTTGTACCTGTTACTCACTAGCGCCAAGCCATGTTCTCGCTTCTTCAATTTACTAAATTATTTTAGACCTTTCAATGCATTTAATCTCCTAATTAAAGCTTTTATATAGTAACACACCGTCCGGAGGAATAGGCGCATCATTGTCGTGGATGTTCAGCTGAAAACACCCACAAGATTCGTCAAACTCCTTAACCTTCATTAACACATTAGAAGACAAGTGCAGCGAAGCCTCGTCTATAATTTGGTCAAAGTCAACGGAATGCTTCTAGAATATGTATTTTCATATATACTTAGACCAGATCCGTAAAAATCATACATAATTACAAACAAAATACATCCATATCATATTCACTAAACACAATCCATAACAAAAACACAAAACAAGGCTTGCATTCCCGGCTTGGCTCTCCAAAAGTATTTAACAGCTAGCTAGCCTTCTTATTGCTCCTATGGTTCCCTTTAGCTTCTAAAAGCCTGAAAAATGGTGAGGTCACGAGTTCCTCGGGCCCAATGAACAACCCTTACCTTCCCTCTTCCTCAACTTTGCACCTTAATCGGTTAACACATAATCACATAATATACATATCACATAAATCAGAATGTAGCATATATCATATGAAAGGTGCAAATGAACATGAACGTGAGCAAACTTCAAATATACAATCGTACATTTCATATCTATTATACTCTTGAAACTTCACGAACAAACACACAGATATGTCATGAGACTAGTAATTAGACTAACTTAACCATGCCTGTCCATACCAGGCACGATTTAGCGACCCTTGCTTTCATTTGAATCCTTAAGCAAACTTTGTTGCTAGTCTATTTACTAAACTAATCATTATTGTCTTACACCAACCTTGTCTTTCGGGTTGCTAGTCCTCAAAGTCCGCTAAGTTAAGCTAGTGGTCCGCCCATAACCGTAATTAACGTATGCATAAAAGAATATTTCTTACAAAGGTTCACATACCAACTACAAACACATAATATAATTCTTTAAGCATACTTATCAACTACGGATATACTTAAAATTAATCACAATCTTACAAATACCATTAAGGCAATACAAAATCGAAATTCATAATGTATCACAACATCTTATACTGGCAAAGTTCTTTAACTTGGGGAAATCCATCCATGATCTACATGAATAATTATCACAAAATACGAGGGTCAAAAACACATTCTGGTGGATCGAGCAAAGCCCACCCTACGTGCCAACCTGGGAACGTATGCTCCAGAGTCTATAGATGCCCTTAAATTACAAACTGTATAGTAACAATCACATCCTAGAGTACCAGGGACCCATACGACTCCAAAATAACACAAATCGATGAGTCAAATTGGCGGATCAGGCAACGGCGACTTAATATACCAACCAACAACTTGCACAACTCCAAACACAAAGACAATTATTTTTGTGGCCATAGCTTTAGAACGCAACTCTAATAGTGCTAGGTACGACATGACTTCTTTCACTAAAAACAAAATTTAGTTTTTCCATAATCGTATTGCCATAACTTATTGTTTTCAAAGAAACTTTTATTCATAACATATACCAAATCTAACCAACCCAAGGCATAATCCAACTCAAAATAACGTACACAAAAACCTCATCAAATCAAGGCATAATTCCATCCAAAATGATTTTAAAAAATTTTCAATAAAGCATAAAAATATCTTAATGTTTTTAATGCTAAAAACCATCACCTACATGATCAATATACAATTCATGAACCCGATAACCCATAATTGCACCAAACAGGAGATTTTTCATGCAAAAATTCATAATCAGAGAATACAAATTCAAAATTTACGAAACTTCATAGGAAAATACCAAATCTTATGACTAATCTACCATACAACTTTCACAATTTTCCTCTAAGTCAATCCTCCGCAAAAATCAAAACAGCACTCGTAATGATGCATTAAAAATAGGGCAGTTCCAATCAACAATTCATAACTCATGCATTACACATCCATAACTCATGAAAATTTAAAGAAAATTTCCATATATTATGGAGAATCCAACATACAATTTTAAGAGGTTTTACTGAGGCCAACGATTCACAATAAATCAAACAATATCCAAATTCAGCAAAAATCCAAATACTAAACTTATTTTCTACCATTTTGTTCTTCAAATACAAGTAATCAAATGAAAAATTCATAGACTAGCATGTACATGAACAAATACACAGTGTGATTATAAATTCATTACATTCACTTTATCCAAAAAATCACAATTAAACAGCAAACTTTTAGGGTGAGTTTCTAAGAAGTGAAATCAGGATTCTAATCTACTAAACTCTAAAATATCAAATTTATAGCTCCAATCTTCAATTGATTTCTCATATTCAAATGTAAACTATCAAAATAACCTTTTCCTAATCAATTATAGGTTGAAGAAAAGCAAGAATCACTCACCTATATTCTTTTAACAGCTCAATTGTCTTCCTTCTTCCTTCTTCTTTTCTTTACCTTCTTCTTCTTCTTCTTCCTCTTCTTTTTCTTCTTCTTCTGCCCTTCTCTTCCTCTCTCTATTGTGCGTGTGTGTTGTGTGGAATTTGGGGAAAAAGCACAACCCCCATCCCTTTTTTTACATGATAAACTACCCCTCTTTCATTTCTTTTTTGTTTTTTTGCTTCAAGTCAACCAGCAACCGCCTTTTTTTCCTTCTTCTTTGATTCCTCTTTTCATCTTTTTTTTTGTTGTAAAAAATGCTTACTTGTACCAATAATTCAACTAATTATTACCTGAAATAATAAAGTTAACTTAAAACATACACATATGTCTAAATAAAAATGCGTTAAAATATATTCACATAGATCACATATTCACACATTGGTTGAAATTAGTATGTATAATTTCGAGGCATTACATCCTTCTCCTCTTAAACAACCCCCTTGAAACTTGTCGTTCACAATTTCCTAATATCAAATTTCATGTTAAACAATATCACATTGGAAATCAAAGTCACGCATGACACAAGTAACTCACAGTCACATTGTGAATCAAAATCTCGCATGACCTAGATAACTCATATAATCACATATATGCATATCGTCAAACAAATAGTCAATCACATGTGCATGTAAGCCCTATAGGTCAGAAGTCATGGGATTTTTGCTCTAATACCACTTTTATAATGCCCCGCCCGAAGGGGGCAGATGCGTCACTACTGTGGATATTCAAGTGGGAACACCCTCAAGGCTCGTCAAGCTCCTTAATCTTAATTAACTCATTAGAAGATAAGTGCATCAGAAGCCTTGTCTATAATTTAGTCAAAGTCAATGGGCTGATTCTAAAACATGCATTGTCATACATACTTACACTAGATCCATTAAAGTCGTACAAAATTACATATACATACATCCATATCGAATTCACTATATATAATCCATAACAAAAAGGCATAACAAGGCTTGCATTCCCATCTTCGCTCTCCCAAAGTATTTAACAACTAGCTAGCCTTCTTAATGCACCTATGGTCCCTTTTGGCTTCTAAAAACCTGACAAAGGGTGAGGCCATGAATTCTCTGAACCTAATGGATAACCCTTATCTTCTATCTTATTCCACTTTGCGCGTTAGCCGATTGACACATAATCACATAATACACATGTCACATAGAATCAGAACATAGCATATAACATATGAAAGGTGTAAATGAACATGAACATGCTTCAGATATACGATCATGCATTTCATATCTATTATACTCTTGAAACTTCACAAACGAACACAACTATATGCCATGAGATGGGCAATTAGACTTCCCAAACAAATACATCTACGTCATGAGATGGGCACTTGGACTAACTTAGCCATGCCTATCCATACTAAGCACAATTTAACAACCTTTGTGTCCATTTGAGCCTCTAAATGAACATTGTTGCTAGTATACTCATTAAACTAACCATGATTAGCTCATACCAAACATGTGTTTTGGGCTCCTAATCCTCATTAGAGTTTAATGAAAAGCATATTGTGCTAACTCAAACTAGTGACATGCCCATAGCCATAACAACCACATGCATAAAAACATATATCTTACAAAGGTCAAAGGTTCACATACTTGCCACAAACACATAATATAATTCTTTAAGCATACTTATCAATTATGCATATACTTAGAACTAATCACCATCTCACAAATACCATTAAGGGAATACCAAATCCAAGTGTGAATCCAAATTCATAATGCATTTGATCATCTTATACTAACAAAGTTTTTTAACCTTGGGAAATGCGCACACAAATAACTATCACAATACAAAAGGGCAAAAGGCACATCCTGCTAGATAGAGCAAAGCCCTCTCAAGGTACCAACTAGGGACCCCATACTCTAGAGTATGTAGATGCTCTTAAATCACAAACTGCGATGTATTCACATCCTAGTGAACCAGGGACCTTTATAGCTCCCATATAACGTAAATTGAGGAGTTAATTGATGGACCAGACCATACGCACTCAAGATAGCAACCACCGACTCCCATAGCCCCAAACACAAAGATAACTACTTTTATTTTTATTGTGATTTTATGCTTAGTAGTTATTTTAATCTAGGTTAAAAAACTTTGTTAGTATAACTACTTTTCACTATAGTTATGGATGGTCTTACTAGAGGGATTCAAGATGAGCTACCATGGTATGCGTTATTTGCAAATGACATTATTCTTATTGACGAGACCAAGCACGGCGTTAATGACAAGTTGGAGCGATGGAGGCACACACTAGAATCTAGAGGTTTTGGAGTGAGCAGATCAAAAACAGAATACCTTCATTGCTATTTCAGTGGAAGGGTAGATGAGGGGAGAGAAGTCACTCTAGATGGGAGGTCGATTACTAAGGTTGATAAGTTTAAATATCTAGGCTCGATCATTCAGCAAAATAGGGATATTGACGAGGACATTAGCCAGCGTATAAAAGTGGGCTGGAAAAAATGAAAGTATGCATTAGGTGTGCTGTGTGATGAGAAGGTGCCCCTAGGTTTGAAAGGCAAAGTCTATCGCATGGTAGTTAGGCTGGCTGTTCTTTATGGATCAGAATATTGGCCTTAAAAAAGACGCAGGTTCAAAGGTTGATGGTAACAGAGATGAGGATGATTCATTGGATGGGTGGATATTCGAGAATAGACAGAATTAGGAATGGAGTTATTCGGGACTTAGTTAAAGTAGCTCTCATCGAAGATAAGATGAGAGAAACGAGACTCCGATGGTTTGGCCATGTGAAAAGGAGGAGTGTGGAGGCCCCAGTGAGGAGATGTGAGATGATCAACATCCCCGTAGGCAAAAGAGGGAGGGGACGAGCTAGGAAGAGTTTGAACGAGGTAATTAGAGAGGACTTGAAAGTTGTCAGTTTGACGGAGGACCTGGCTCAGGATAGGAAGCTATGGCGAGAGAGGATTAGGATCTTAGATCGTAGAGAGCCCACCCCGTAGCGGTCGTTGGGTGCAGTGGCTTAGTACTGGTAGTGGTTCTTTTCGCATAGCTTGTTTATATGCAGGTAGTACTTCCTTCTTGGGGGAGTCATCGTTTGCTTACCTCGGGCTGATAAGGTATGTCACCTTCCTCAGATAGATTGTTATTATGCTACATAACTCCTGCTACTTGCCTTTCTTATATCGTGGTCATTCCTGGATATGTGTCCTTTATTTTCCCTTTTAATATTTTCACAAAAGCCCCCTCTATTAAATTTTGTTTTTTTTTCACAAAATTCTTTTTGTGGGTCTTTTGGAATCAGCCTCTCTACGTGTAGGAATGCCGGTAGAGGTAAGGTTACCTACAGCTGGATCTCCCCAGACCCCGCAAAAGCGGGACCTACATTGGGAGGTGGTATTGTTGTAGTTATTTTAATCCAGATTATGTCTATTTCTCCATTTTATTCTTGATTAGTTTAGTTGTTAGCTTGGTTTATTTTAGGTTAGACTATGATTGTGTGATGATTAATAGCCAGTTTTTGTTAGCTTGTATTGTGATTAGCCTTTTGATGAATAATTAGTTGTGGAGTAGGCCTAACCACATCCACTTTATGCTTTAAAATTAGGGTTTTCTCTGATGCCCTCCAAGTGTTAGATGAAATGCTTAAGAGAGCTTTCATCCATATTTTAGGATGATTGATTTATGTCGAGAGGTGAGGTCAATAGCTATATGGCAGAAAGGATAGCTGGGATTTGGACATGAAAGTATTTCTGATCCTAGCTAGGTCCGAGAATTGCTAATCTGATAGTTTAATTAGGCTAGCTCCATGAAAATAGGTCGTTAGACTAGTTAGACTAACTCATGGCCCTTGAGAAAGGGTTTAGGCGGTCTTTGATGGTACAACCGACCATATTTAGTTTAGGGTAAGTTGGATAGGTTAGGACTCGCCTTGATTACTTGGTTCATCAACTGACCCAATCATAACTCCAAACCTTTTTTTTTTTTTTTGGGTGTTTGTCAGCTTAATTTCATTTGTCTTTCTTTTCTTTTCACTTAGCCTAGCTTAAAACACTTGAGCTAATCTTGGTACTTGAAACCCAAGTCCCAGTGAACGACACCCTAAGTAATCAATGATAAACCTTGCACTCAGGGCTATAATTATTAAAACTTCAAATTCTTCCTATCAACAGGCTTTAATTTCTTGACAATGTCTTGTTTTGGATGTTTTGCTCCCTCTAGGTAAAGGCTGAGTGCTTTGCCCTGCTCAAATTTTTCAAAAAGTGCACACTATTAGAATTAGAATGTGATGATGTCAGCACAGTAATAAACAATATAGTTTTTAAAGCTCACCAATTTTTCCGAAAATTCTCCATATGCAACCTTAAACGTTGTTTTTGTGATCATTTTATCATGAATGATCTCAAGCTTCTCA
>JAKOGI010003099.1:20000-68118 GCA_029747015.1 Carnegiea gigantea | reverse complement strand
TATATATATGTATCTCTATGTGTGTGTGTATTTATAATATATGTATATACATATACATACATGTATGCTGCTCCAATAGGATGAGGTACTACATCGGATGAGGAGGATAAAGCAATACCAGCCGTTGGATCAAGAATAACGGACGCAAATTAATGATGGTCACGTGACCCTTCTTTTCTTGTTTGCAAAGTTCCCTCTCTCCTCGAATACTCGCTGACTTTCTTCGTCTCTCTTTCGCAGCTCTCAGCTTTGTCAACATTTGGATCAGATCGTTTGCAAAGTTGCCTCCAATTGTTTGCTATGTGAGTTGACTTTCGTGTGTTTTCGTGCAAAGGATTGGTATTCACTGATAGTTTTTGATAATTTGGGAGAGTTGTTCGAATATTTACTTTTGGTGGATTTTACATCATTGATTGCATATCTGTTTGTCCGTTTTGGCTTGATTCTAGTTGTAGTTCCATGTTTTTTGCAAGATCTAGGGTTTCTAGCTAAGTTTAGTGGATTTTTTCGCTGGTATATGGTGAATTTCTTGCCCTTATGTGGAATTTCTTGCTTTAATTGTGTAAACTTTTCGTATCATACATCTTGATTTACGACATTGAGTGTAAAATTGCTATTTCAGTGTTTTGCCCAAACTAGTTGGATAATTAGTGATCAATACATATGTAAATAGTGATTAGTAGCGGTAATATTCGTGATTGTCTATCTAACTAATCATTTCTCTAATTGTTTGCAAGTCGGATCTGGAGTATTTGTTTAAGGTTAGGATGCTCTGAATTATGTGTCATTTTTTTTTGAAATTTATTTTCGTTTGCGTTGTATGTGATTAATAGACATTTTATTAGTGATCAATAGTTTTGTTATTGGTGATCGCTAGAATAAGATTAGTGATCTGTAGGTTATTTATTGGTGATCCATTATTGTTTGTGATCAATAGACATGTTCAATTTTTTTTTTTTTTGGGCAATTCCCTGTGCAGTTTAACTTTTATGTTGTTGGTGATCAACAGATGTGTTATTAGTAATCAGTAGAGATGGACATTTGTTGAATAAGTGTTTGCTTAATTCCTGCTTCTATTATTGGTGATCAGTAGAGCTGTTATTAGTGATCTGTAGGTTATTTATTGGTGATCCATTGTTATAGAGTGATCAGTGGAGCTGTTATGTGATCAATAGTTCTCTGATTAGTGATCGTTTGTTATTTGATCAGTGATCTCTCAAATAAATGTTTAGCTTTTCTGTAATTACTTCTCCATCTTAGTTCTTGTGTTCGTGGTGTTGTACAGACATGTTGTTAGTGATCCGTCGAATAAGTGCTTGCTTAATTCATGCTTCTCTTATTAGTGATCAGTAGAGCTGTTATCAGTGATCTGTAGGTTATATATTAGTGATCCATATTATAGAGTAGTGATCTCTTTTTTTTTTTCTTTATTTCATTTTTTTCTTTTGTTTTTTTAAGAAATGGTTAATACACGGAGCAATCAAATTTCAATAAGGGTTGGTGATTCTTAAGACAATCTTGTGGCTGGAACACAAGCTAAGGGAAGGTAGTGCGAAATGATTTATGTTGCTTTTCCTGGTTCATTTGGTTGTATTGATGGTTAAAAATACTAAGCTCACTTCTTTTAAAATATCTTCTACAGTCAACAGATTAGATCGCGGTTATTTGAAGCGGTGGAAAGGGATACAAGGAAAACGACAAGTTAAACTCGAGTGCAAAGATTAGAAGTGATAGCAAATGTCGAGCCCCCCGCTTGTTTATATAAGTCTGAGATTCGTGATACTGAGATCGTCTCCGGTGATGTGTGTGTTGGGGAGTACATTCCTTTGGGGACACCTAGTCCTTCCGCTCCATCTTCACGTGCAACTACCGGGACGCAACACAGCGACATTCAGCATCCACACCATAAGACTGAGGCAGATTTGGAATGTCTGAGACAAACTGCACCCTCACAAGGCCAGTGTAGTGTACAAGGGGCGGCAGAAATATGTGTGCATGCAGTTGGTGAGAAAATGACGGACAAGGACCAACATAGAGGTGATGTCCAAATGATGAACAAGGCCCAACAGGGCACATTAGGCCTGGAAATGGTGAGCATGAGATGTCGGATCAACCAAAAATTAAATAGAAGAAGGTCAAGGAGTTCATCAACCAAATCTCACCGAAGGGGCTATGGCAATTAATGTAAAATATGAACGATAAGCAAAAGGAAGGCATCTGAGAAATTGGTTTTAGGGGATTCCTGCATCTACAAGTCGATATAATCCCAGAGAAGATGGTGGTGTAATTGGTCTGGAACTTTGACACGTGCTTTTGCTCCCTACCACTCGCTAATGGTAGGATGAGGGTGACCGAGCATGATGTGCATGTGACGTTAGGTCTCCTTATGGCCCCCTTGAGGTAGTTGAGCCAGAAAATGAAATTGATATGATTTTTGAGTTCAGAAGCCTCCTAAATCATTGAAAACAGTAGTGGCCTGAGCGTCACAACATTCCTAAATGTGGGGAGTTGATTGACATGATTCAGGGTCAAGTAGATGGGAGTCAGGACTTCAGAAGAAATTTTATAATCTTCGTGGTGTCTACATGTGTCTATGGGAAAAAAAGTAGAGAAGTCAATGAGATGACACTGAATGCATTCATAGATTTGACACAAGTGGCATGATTGAATTGGGCACAATACACAATAAGATCACTTATATCGTTAGTTGATCAGTGAGAAAGCAAGACATCATGGCTCCTCAGACGTCCAATCCTTTTCCTAATGGTACACTTAATCATTTACCTAATTAAATATATTTAAGTTCGCAATTCTACAGCATGAAGGTGTGACTGTCATTAGAAGATATATATATGATTAACAAGTAAGTGTTATAAGATTGTGAAAAACATCCAAAATTAGTGATCACCATATGTTTAATTATTGATCACTAATTTCTGGGATGATTATCACTAATATGTTACATTTAATATAGTGCAATATTTGCTGATCAGGAATTGTTGCAATACGATCACCAAATTATGCATTGCAGATCACCAATTTCTTCTATTGATAACTACCCTTTTTTTTTTTTTTTGGATGAGGGTCTATGCAATCACTAACTTTACATCCGCAATTAGTGATCAGCATCTGTCTGTTTAGTGATCACCAATTTCCTCACTGGATGCATTTTTTGCTGAGTGATCACCATCTGTCTGTTTGACATATTAGTGATCATTAGTAGAGAAATTAGTGATGATCATTATCACAATGAGTGATTAGGACAATGGGTTTATTGTTTTTGTTTTTTTTTTTTTTGCTGAGCTTTCATTTTATAATATGTCTTTAATTTGTGTCCCTACGAATCTGTTTGTGATTCTTACAACTCTATTACCTTGATCATGTGGTGTTCAAGCTAAGGTCGGTACCCAGTCAATTGCTGACGTTAAGAGGGTGGACAAATGACGAAATAAAAGATAGGGCATGACAGGAATCTGTAACAGGATTTGAAAGGGGTTATCTCGAGAATACGTTGGATAAGGCAAGCATGACTGATGAGGAGGAGCAAGTTAATGAAAAGGAACACCACACCAAAGGTGTCGAAGATGAAGGTAAAGCTGAAGATCAAACAGGAATTTCGAAGGTTAAGGTGAATGAAAAATGTCTAATTTATTTTGTTATTTCTTGAAACAAAAAACAAAGAAATTATACTTCTGTTTTCGTCCGTGTTTCCAAGTTATGTGGCATATCCTTTTAACTATAAGTGTTGGTTGTTTCCATTAGACTCTTTTTTGGGACAGTCAGGCGGCAATTGATTTGATAATAACCAAGAGTCAACCATTGATGGAAGTCATAACAGAGTTGGAGGAGTTGATTCCTAAAGCACGTAGTCCACTCAAGAGAGTAAGAAAGGTAGCCGGGGAATCGGTGAGTAATGCCATTATCAGGGATACGTCTAAGAGATCGAAGACTAGAACGCTGGTACTCTCATAAGACTCATATGAATCGGAAGGATTCCAGATGCAGATTAACGCAATTGAGAAGCATTTCGCGGGCTCCCGAGATAAGGTGCATGACTTCACACTATTTGCTATATCCAATTTCAGCCTTGGAGTGTCCCAAGAGGAGAAAGAGCTGTTACTTGAAGGAGTTGTTGTTGTTGATTCGCAGCCTGATAGTCTGGCAGGAGCAGTGCAAGTAATAAATTATGATTTAGAGGACATCGTTACGAGATGTGTGACGACCTCTCCGCACAGTGCATCAGCACACCATTGCTGCCGAGTACTTCTTCTCATAGTCTTGTAGTCAAATCTTTTGTTACTCTTTGATGTTACTAAATGGCATTATTGTTGTGCATTTTTGCTATCTGTCATCATACAAATTAGGGATCTTAAGCATAAAAATTGGTGATTATGCTAGCAATGATCCTTTTCGCATGTAAATATAGTGATTGTTACTAATAGAATGAGTGATCTTTAGGAGATAAATCAGTTATTGTTGTGTTAAAAATGTACCGCAAGTGCACGGTGCCAGTTGTAGCTAGCAAAGGCAAGTACGGGTCGTGTCCACAGAGAACTTAGTTTCAACCACCGAATCGATTTCTAACACTTAATCTAGGCGAATGTCGAGTGAAGTTGGTTTAACTGATTCTAACTCTATTTGGTCTAAGTCAATTATGAGAAGGGAATCCTGGATTGGGGTTCACCGCACTGTGACGTTCATTGGAAAATAAACTAGGTCGTGTGAATCTGCCTGCAAGATAATTGAAATGGAATTATTACCGGTTTAAAGCATCTACGCCTACTTTCGAAGGTCATTAGACTGATCAAGCTAACCTAGTTGTCTACTTTCGTGAAACTAGAATAACAAAACCACAAGATCATGTAATTTCAATTCCCAATTGCACCCCCAACTACTTTCGTGTCAGGTAATTCAATTGCTCACAAAGCTACTCTAAGTAAAGGACCTAACTTTCGTTAGTCTCCTAAACCCTAATTAAGAACATGAATAAAACCCTCTCAGGCAATTCATCGAACACCTGGCATGCTAAGTGAGAATTCAATTATACTCTGGCGTAATTCACAAAAACCTAGAATTAACAATCCAATTTACATCACAGGGGCTACACCCAATCCAAGATTAAGGAATTTAGCCGCTAAACATGATTCTAAACAACATCTCAATCAAGAACATACACATACCAAGAATACGAATACTTGAATTAAGACGTAGAAGAAAAAGAAGAAGAATATACTCTGTATATAATCTGCAGCAGTAATCTACCAAAAGCGTAACCAAATTCAATCTAAAGCTTCGAATTAAAATTGCAATAAAACTAGACCTAGGAACCCTCAAATCGCCCTTTTTGAGAGAGAGGAAAAAGGTAGAATCCCCCAAAAAAAAACCCCAATTACCATGCCAAAACAGCGATAAAACAGCGACAACCCCGTGCCACTTCTCTGTCTTTAGCTTCTTCCCTTCTTTGGGTGGCACGCTCGTGCCACCTCGCCTGGAGTGACCGTGCCTCTTATTTTAACTCAATATTGATCCTTTTTGTTTCAATTTGGCGCGGCATTAGCTTGTTTTCCTCATTTATTCAAGTCAGGCTCCTATAAACACAAAAACACGACTTTTAGGCAGATTTGAGATAAACAATGAATAATCGACCTCTAAACTCACAAAATTATACCAGAAACTGCCGAGTTAATAGGTAAAAATCATGCCTAAAAGTGTGTAAAATATAGATTTATCAACTCCCCCATGCCTATCTCTTGCTTGTCCCCAAGCAAGACTAGAACCAAAAGAGGGAGTCAAGAACCTCTAGCTACTCGCCTCCTCAGGCAAGGCTAACAGTGGATCAGTTGAATCGAACACAGTTGCGCACAGCCAATGGGATAATTCGAAGGAATAAATACAATTTGCAAGATTCAGTTCAAATCATTGGAGGACCACACGTTCAAGTCAACACACCGTCGAACCATATCACCCCCTCCCCAATCATGACGCATCCAAACAAGTAGTGGGCTAGTTGGCTTGGTAGTGACTCTCATAGGGGGGGCAATGTAAATGCTCTCCCTCACATGTGTTTAAGATGTAAAGAGGTTCACTCGATTCGCTTCCACTAAAACAATCTACCATAGGCTTGGGAGAATTCTTAACTCTCCACCGCTAAAGTGCAAAATACACGACAACAATCAAGAGGACTTCGCAGGGTTGAAATGGGGCTAAGGGTATAGGTAAGAGAGGGACAAACAGTTTGGGAAATGTGGAGCTAAAAGCCATAGCTAGTGAGCAACCAACAATTAAACAGATCACATCGCACTCTCAATGAAATCAAACATACCTAAACCCAATGGACCATCGGGAACGCACTATGCTTAACACGCCAAACACTTTTATTACTTTTTTTTTTCTTTCCTTTTTTTTTTTTTTGGTTGGCGAGGGATAAGATAAATAAGTGCTTGGCATGCGCAATAACAGTAAGAAAGTTTCCCGAATAATCATCATGATGTATCCCCATTAAATGCCAAAATAACCACAACGATACCCAAAAGTTACCCACAAACGTGAAGCGTTGCTCTACTGGCTTTGGCTTGAAGGTAGGAAATATGTTAAGGCCAAATGCTAGAAGTGAGAGGTTCACAACAAAACAGATAAGGCTCAAGGGGGTAAGCAAAGGGTAAACATTACATCACAGGTGGCAATTTGGCTATGTAGCTCAAAAAGAAATGAATGCCTCTATCATTTTGATTGCTGTATACATGCTAAAAGCGATTTCAAAGAGAATCCAACCAAGTTCTAGAGATGCTATCATGGAAGAGACACACATGGAAAAGAAATGAGACTAAATTGATGAATTAGTCTATAGGCTCAAAGTCTCACGGGTCACACTACCAAATAACACAACCAACCCCAAAGATCCTACTGGATAGGAGTAATCATTCACGAAAAGGGGGTTTCAAGGGCGATCAGGAATGCGAACTAAACAGTGTGGTCACAACAATTTCAATATCATCAAGCAAACACATTTTTGCCACAAGGGACCCACAGGTATACACAACCAAGTCAGCCAACTGATCCACAAGGCCTTGGTAATCGTCATAGGAGGGGTTTTCAAAAACTTTTTTCTTTTTTTTTTTTTTGAAGAAGATGAAAACAATAAAGCACCTTAAGCAAGAGTGGATAGATGAAGAGAAGAGTGGAAAGAATTACCTCGCAGTCTTGTAATGCTCCACTCAACAGACGTCCACTTGAAGCCAAGGGTTAGAAAATAAAATAAAATATATACAATGCACTACCTATCTATATGCTCTATCCTACATGCAAAAAGAAATAGAAGAAATAAAATAAAAATAAAAATAAAAACTAATGAAAACTAATGCATGCAAGGATGCAATAAACAGATGGATATGTACAAACCACCACAAACTACACGCAGTCACCTAGCAGTTGGTGAGCTAACCCCCTATGCCGAAGCTCTTCATTGTCCCCAATGAAAAAGATAGGAAGAGATACAGAACAAGTGGGGAAGGGGCAAAAAGCAGTCATTGGGCCCCATCGGGCTCAGGGGGAGGCCAAAAGGACGGGAGAAAGGGATAGAAATGGGTGGAGCTACCCTGGTCAAAGGGTAGAGTGGATGAAGAACCTGCCGGGGCGCCAGGGAAAGAGCGAAAACGCTCCTCCATCCGCCGCATCGTCTCGGACTGACGCCAAAGCAATTCGTTCATCCGACGCCTTTCCGCAGACTCACGGGCCTCGCGAATGGCCCGCTCCTCCTCACGCTGAAGCCGCCGCAACTCTCTCTGCTCCTGACGGTCAATATAACCGCGAAAATGGCTCACCCCCTCCTCTATGGAATCCATGCGCCCAGAAATGCGCTGGATATCACGGCTCATGCCACTAAAACCCTCTCTAAGACCCGATACCTCTAGTTGGAGGTTTGAGAAAGACTGAAGGAACGTGGGGTCAAGCGGCATATAAGATGCGGAGGAGGAGGACCCACCCATGGAATGAGGGAATGGTGGGTGAAGGGGTGGTGGTGGTGGAATAGGCTCATGGGAGGTAGGAGCTCCACTATCCTCGGCTGTAGCCTCGGGAGCCTCAGCGCCCTCGTCACTCTCCTCCGCACTCTCCTCGCCTTCCTCTCCCTCATCTAAATCCAGATCAGCGGCCAACTGCTCCTCGCTGGGAAGAACAGTGGCCCTAATGATGCGCCCGTCGCAATTCCAGTTTCTTTTGTTTGCTACTGCGGTGCGCTGAGGATTGGGAAGGTTGAAAAGGATGGTCTTATGGTGGGGGTACCGAATAGTGTCACCTCTGGTATCTATGATATGCATATGATGCAGGGTACCAAGGTCGAGGTGACCACCTAAAAAGTGAGACTCGAGAGAAGAGAGTCTCGAGCTGTAGCCTAAAGCAATAGCAATGGCGGTAACGGTACCGCCAACGCTAAGGACGTTTCGGTTGCTAGGTTTGGCCACTTCCGCCAGGTGGCGGATAATGAAGGCCCCCGTATCAATAGGGGTACTGGACAGGGCGCACCAAATAATAAATAATTCAGCCTTACGACACCCATTCTGGGTATCGTTTCGGCTGAAAATAATGTTAGCGGTAAGGCGCTGAAGGTACCGTAAGTTGACATTACAAATGTCGGTAGCCTTCGCCTGTCTAGGGTCATAGACCCTGGGTCTCCCCCACCTATCGTGGTAGTCCTTCCGTTTGGAGCATGTAATGCTCAACCAAACGGGGTCAGGGCGCCATAAAGAGGGCACATCGCGATATGCCCCATCGGCCACCGGGAGTCGTAGAAGGTCGTTAAACATGCGCAGACTCATCCGGTGGTCAATGCTGAACATCCTAAAATAGATGGCAACCTCCTGACCATTGTAATGACCATCCCAATCAATAGCCAATGAACTCAAAAACTCAATCATCAATCGGTCGTACGAGACATATTGCATGTTAATATATTCAGACCAACCCAAACGACCAAACAGAGTTAACATGTCATCTAGCATTCGTAAAGTCCGTAATGAGTCAGCATGAAAGAATTTCTGCTCACTAGCATGCCTAGTGGCTAAAAGCTCATAACGTGACTTTTGCTCATCAGAAATAAAGTGCAAGCCCCTAGTACTAGCAGGTAATACAAGAGGGAAAGCATCTTTGGTACCTTGTGCCGCAGCAGGCGCAGTTGAGGACGATGTTGCTCTTGACGATTTCTTAGGGAGGGATGGACCCTTGGAAGGCTCCCCGATTTGCTTTCTTCCCATTGTTGAAATAATTTCAGATCAGGACTCAGAAGGAGATGAAAAGAGCAAGAG
This sequence comes from Carnegiea gigantea, assembly GCA_029747015.1. NCBI lineage: Eukaryota > Viridiplantae > Streptophyta > Magnoliopsida > Caryophyllales > Cactaceae > Carnegiea > Carnegiea gigantea. Next base: position 58,819 of record JAKOGI010003099.1, on the reverse strand, counting down.
TAGGGTAAATTTCGCTCCCTACAACCTTGAACCTCAACAATGGAGGTTGTGGATTTTAGAGAGAGAAAGGGAGATGAGGTTTGAAGGACCTTGAGAGGAAAAGGGGAAGAATTGGTGGGGTAGAGTGAATGGGGGTCGAAAGATTGAAGAACTTGGTGAGAAATTGAGAGAGATTTAGAGGTGAGAGTGGAAGATGGAGTGGGGAGAGAGAGAGGGGGGACGCGCAGTAGAGAGAGAAAACGGGTGGGGGTCGAATGGAAGGAGGAGGAGGGAGGAGGAGGAAGAAGAAGAAGGAGTCGGGAATCCGGCAGGTTTTTAATGCGGCACGGTCGTGCCTAATGGCACGACCACACCGTGCCAAATTGCTGTCGGCCCGTTCGTTTTTTCCTTTCTTTTTTTTTTTTTTGGGTGGAAGAAAGGGGACACGGGATGTCCCGAGGCACGCTGCCCCCGTGCTGCCCTTTTTTTTTTTTTTGGGTTGAAAGAGAATCGTGGCACGGGCGTGCCGTAGAGCACGGTCACACCGTGCTGTATCCCTGCTTCTGCATTCCTCCCCTTTTTTTTTTTTGGTTCCTTTTCAAAAGCAGTAAAGCTTGGGTTGCCTCCCAAGAAGCGCTTATTTTAGGTCTTTAGCTTGACCGGAGATGACGCCTAGGCAGACGCCATAGGAGTTAGGTCGTACGAGACCTTACCCTCAATTGGTTCTCCAGCAACATAAGGCTTAAGCCGGGAACCGTTCACTTTGAATGACCCCGTGCCATCCATACCGATCTCAACAGCGCCATAAGGGTATACCTTTAGCACTGTGAAGGGACCCGACCATCGGGAGCGAAGCTTCCCAGGAAAAAGCTTCAATCTAGAGTTGAAGAGGAGAACCAGATCACCTTTCTGAAACTCTCGCCTGTTTATGAACCGATCATGCCACCTTTTTACTCGTTCCTTATAGAGCCTCGAATTCTCATATGCGTCAGACCGAATTTCCTCCAGCTCATTCAGTTGTAGCAGCCTTTTCTCCCCCGCCGATTTCAAGTCGAAATTGAGGTGCTTGATAGCCCAATAAGCCTTATGTTCCAGTTCTACGGGGAGGTGGCAAGGCTTGCCATAGATAAGGCGAAAGGGGGTGGTACCTATAGGAGTCTTGAAAGCCGTGCGGTAGGCCCAAAGAGCGTCATCAAGCTTATCCACCCAATCCTTTCGCGATCGCGTAACTGTTTTCTCCAAAATGGCCTTGAGTTCACGATTTGAGATTCCACTTGGCCACTAGTCTGGGGGTGATAGCTGACCCCAAATTTGTGATGCACCCCGTACTTCTTCAAAAGGGCTTCCAACCTTTTCTCTACAAAGTGTGGGCCATTGTCACTGATTATGACTCTCGGGACTCCAAAACGCGGAAATATAATCTTCTTGAAAAATTTTGCTACGACCTTGGAGTCATTAGTGGGACTAGTGACGGCTTCCACCCATTTGGAGACATAATCCACAGCGACAAGGATATATTTGTGGCCTCTCGAAGACGGAAAAGGTCCCATGAAGTCGATGCCCCAAACATCGAAGATCTCCACTTCAAGGATAAAGTTGAGGGGCATCTCATTCTTCCTAGATAGATTCCCTGTCCGCTGGCAGCGGTCACATGCTCGGACATAGGCATTGACGTCTTTAAATAGTGAAGGCCAAAAGAAACCCGCTTGCAGCACCTTAGCGGCTGTCTTGGAGGTGCTAGCGTGGCCCCCGCAAGGTGAGTCATGGCAATGGGAGATCACAGCTTGAATTTCCCCCTCAGGAAGACATCTCCTGATAATCCCATCCTTGCATAACTTATACAGGAAAGGTTCCTCCCAAAAATATGTTTTGGCATCATGGAGGAACTTCTTTCTTTGGTGGTAGGATAGATCACCGGGAAGGACTCCTGTAGCTCGATAGTTCGCGTAGTCGGCGAACCATGGGGTGGATCCCGACTCGATCCCCATGAGGTGTTCATCGGGAAAGGTATCATCAATAGGGGTGTCGCGGCTCTCAACAAGGAGCCTGGAAAGATGAGCGGCCACGACATTCTCGGCCCTTGCCTTGTCTTTAATCTCCAGGTCAAACTCTTGGAGTAGAAGAATCCATCTAATGAGGCGGGGCTTGGCATCCTTCTTTTCAAGAAGATGCTTGAGGGCAGAGTGGTCCGTATATACGATGACCTTGGAGCATAGCAGGTAGGGCCTGAATTTCTCCATTGCAAACACAACTGCCAGCAATTCCTTTTCAGTCGTGGTGTAGTTCTGCTGGGCCTCATCCAGCGTTCTACTAGCATAGTAGATCACCACTGGTTTCTTATCCTTCCTCTGCCCCAAAACTGCCCCCACCGCATGATCGCTGGCATCGCACATGATCTCAAATGGGAGATCCCAATCTGGTGGTTGTATGATGGGGGCAGAAACTAGTGCCTGTTTAATCCTGCAAAAAGCTTCATGACACTCATCAGTAAAGACAAACGGGGCATCTTTAGTGAGCAACTGAGTAAGAGGCTTGGCGATTTTGGAGAAGTCTTTGATAAAGCGGCGATAAAACCCCGCATGACCAAGGAAACTCCGCACTCCCTTTACCGAAGTAGGAGGGGGCAACCGCTCAATGACCTCAACCTTAGCTTTGTCCACCTCGATGCCCCTAGCAGAAATGACATGACCTAGTACTACCCCTTCCTGCACCATAAAATGACACTTTTCCCAATTCAGCACTAGGTTGACTTCTTCACATCTATGGAGTACCTTGGTTAAATTTTCTAAGCAAATGGCGAAGGTACCTCCATAAACGGAGAAGTCGTCCATAAACACCTCCATAATGTTCTCAATAAGGTCAGAAAATATGGCGGTCATGCAACGCTGGAAGGTGGCCGGGGCATTACATAATCCAAAAGGCATCCTTCTATAAGCGAAGGTACCATACGGGCATGTGAAAGTCGTCTTTTCCTGGTCATCAGGATGGATAGGAATCTGAAAGAAGCCAGAATATCCATCCAGATAGCAGAAAAAGGAATGCTTCGCCAACCTTTCCAGCATTTGATCAATGAAAGGGAGGGGGAAATGATCCTTACGGGTGGCCTGGTTTAATCTGCGATAGTCGATGCACATGCGCCACCCAGTAACAGTCCTAGTAGAAATGAGCTCATTTCGCTCATTCTTAATAACAGTCATGCCGCCCTTTTTAGGGACTACCTGGACTGGACTCACCCACTCGCTATCAGAGATAGGGTAGATAATTCCAGCATCAAGCAGTTTGAGGATCTCCTTTTTGACAACCTCTTGCATATTTGGATTTAAACGGTGCTGAGGTTGTCGAGAAGGACGGTGACTGGCATCAAGAAAGATGCGATGCATGCAGAATGTAGGACTAAGTCCCCGAATATCATCAATGCTATACCCAATGGCACCCTTATGCTTACGCAGCACATCCAGCAATTGTTTCAATTGAGGTCCATCCAGATTAGCATTGACAATAACGGGAAATTGACGAGAGGAATCCAGAAATTCATACCTGAGATGAGGAGGTAGGGGTTTGAGTTCTACCTTCGGTGGGCTCTCTTCTTCGTCTTGCTTGGAGGTAGGTTCCTCCACACTACGGACCTCATCACAGGACTGATTGAGGAGTCTGGCATACTCCTCCTTCTCACCCGGGCTGGAGGTTGTGACATGACAACCGATCAACGCAGCCTCCAATGGGTCATCCGCAGAGTTTTGGGTAGTGTCCTCCTGGTTAAGGGCTTTCTCAAATATGTCGACTCTACAGCATGAGTCGCCTGAGGAGGGAGAAGCCATCATTTGTGGCAAACTGAACTCTACCTTCTCTTCCCCTACCTGAAGGGAGAGTTTGCCGTTCTTGACATCGATCATGGCTCCTGCAGTAGCTAGGAATGGTCTTCCCAATATAATGGGTATGCGGGAAGTCGCAGGGAATGAAAAATTTTCCCACTTGGAGTGGAACATCCTCAAGGACACCAATAGGATACTTGACTGAGCAGTCGGCTAGCTGCAGGGAGATGGTGGTGGGCTTTAGCTCTCCCACTTGCAGCTTCTTGCAGATGGAGTATGGCATGAGACTCACGCTGGCTCCAAGGTCGCATAGTGCTCTGCTAATGGTGAGGCCCCCGATAGAACAGGGGATGGAAAAACTCCCTGGATCTGAAAGTTTAGGAGGGAGCTTGTTCTGAATGATAGTACTACACTCTGCAGGGAGTGACACCGTAGCATTCTCGAGAAGTTTTCCTTTATTGGAGAGCAAATCCTTTAAGAACTTGGCATAGGCGGGCATGTCAGTAATAGCCTCCAAAAAGGGAATGTTGATGTGGAACTTCTTAAGCATCTCGAGGAACTTGCTGTAGTTGTGCTCCTCCTTAGCCTTTACTAGCCTTTGAGGGTAGGGGACAGAAGGCTTGTAAGGCTTCACATGAGAGGGGGTAATTTCTGGGGTATCCTCCTTGGGCTTCTCATTCTGGGCCCTCTCACTCATGGCCTCTCTAGGGGCCAACCTAGTGTCATCATCCACAATTTCAGCTCCTCCTCTCTTCTCTTCCCTCATAGGAACTACGGGGCCCTCCAGCTCCCTACCACACCGCAGTGTAATAGCATTTATCTGACCCTTGGGATTGGTCTCTGATTGACCTGGCAGATGCCCCTGGGGTCTAGACAACTGGTTTACTTGTTGTGCAATTTGGGCAATTTGATTGTCCATCATTTTATGGTGAGTAGCCATGGAGTCAAATTTGGAGTTCAACTGGTTAACCGACTCACTGAGTACCTCATTAGTCTTTGTCTGAGTAACTATAAAGCGCTCCATGAGGCTTTCTAGGTTGGACTTGGGTTGAGGAGGTGGAGGTTGTTGAGGGGCCGGTTGAGGAGCATGGGCATAGGGAGCCCTATATTGGAAACCAGGAGGTTGAGGCTGGGATTGCAAGGGATTGGATGGCATGGGATTGTTGTTGCGGTAGGAGAAATTTGGATGATTTCTCCAACCGGGGTTATATGTGCTTGAGTAGGGGTTATTTTGTGGGCGTTGGCCATAGGTTTGCATTGCATTGGCATGCTCAACGCCCGGGAAAACAGATTGGCACTCAGCAGAAATGTGGCCTTGAACGCCACATACCTCGCAAAATGCCCCGACCTCAAACATTGCACCCGATGGACTTCCCATTGAACTCCCTGAAGGAGCACCAAGCCTGTCGAATCGCTGCGCCAAGGCATCAACCTTGCTAGCTAGCAAGTCCACAGCGTCGACTCCATAAACCCCGCTTGCCTTCTTGGGGGCTGCCCTTTCGTTGGACCAGTGATAATTATTTGCGGCCATATCTTCCAGTAGGGTCTTGGCCACCTCAATGGACTTCCCCATCAATGCCCCACCAGCAGCAGCATCAATTGACATCTTCAAAGACTGATCCAAACCATTGTAAAAAGTTTGGATGAGGAGCCAGTCAGGGACTCCATGGTGTGGACACTGGCGCTGTAAGTCCTTAAATCGTTCCCACGCCTCATATAAAGATTCGCTGTGCAGCTGGGCAAAGGAAGTGATGTCGGCTCACAGCTTGGCCGTCTTCCCAGGTGGGAAGTATTTGCTCAGGAAGGCTTTAGAGAGTGCATCCCAGGTAGCAAAAGCATTGGGCTCCTCATTTTGGAGCCAATCTCTGGCTCTATCCCGCAGAGAGAAAGGGAAGAGCCTCAGGCGGATGGCGTCGGTGGGGACCCCATTGAGTTTAATGGTATCACACTTCGCAAGGAAATTGCGAAGGTGCATGTTGGGGTTCTCAGAAGGGTGCCCACCAAACTGGTCTCGCTCCACCAGCGAGATTAGGGTCGGGCGCAACTCGAAGTTATTCACCTCAACCGGCGGGTTCACTATAGATGAGGTGATACCCGACGACTGAGGCATTGCATAGTCCCTTAGGACGCGGTTGCCTGGCGCCGCCATTGTAGATTCTGCCTGTTTCTTCTTTCGTGCGCCGCTTTGCTTTCGAGCAGTGGCTTCGATTTCAGGATTCAAGGGAAGCAAGTGGTGACTCCCCTGACTGCGCCTGTGCATACAAAGCCAAAACTATACCAAGCGTAAACAGGCTCAAGCAAGAGTAAAAACAAGCAAAACGGAGGAAAAAGGGAAAGGGCAAAAGAAAAAGAAAAAGGAAAAGCCTAATCTCAAGCGTTTAAAATCGCTTTCGATGTTGAAAACAAACAAGTTCCCCGGCAACGGCGCCAAAAACTTGTTGTGTTAAAAATGTACCGCAAGTGCACGGTGCCAGTTGTAGCTAGCAAAGGCAAGTACGGGTCGTGTCCACAGAGAACTTAGTTTCAACCACCGAATCGATTTCTAACACTTAATCTAGGCGAATGTCGAGTGAAGTTGGTTTAACTGATTCTAACTCTATTTGGTCTAAGTCAATTATGAGAAGGGAATCCTGGATTGGGGTTCACCACACTGTGACGTTCATTGGAAAATAAACTAGGTCGTGTGAATCTGCCTGCAAGATAATTGAAATGGAATTATTACCGGTTTAAAGCATCTACGCCTACTTTCGAAGGTCATTAGACTGATCAAGCTAACCTAGTTGTCTACTTTCGTGAAACTAGAATAACAAAACCACAAGATCATGTAATTTCAATTCCCAATTGCACCCCCAACTACTTTCGTGTCAAGTAATTCAATTGCTCACAAAGCTACTCTAAGTAAAGGACCTAACTTTCGTTAGTCTCCTAAACCCTAATTAAGAACATGAATAAAACCCTCTCAGGCAATTCATCGAACACCTGGCATGCTAAGTGAGAATTCAATTATACTCTGGCGTAATTCACAAAAACCTAGAATTAACAATCCAATTTACATCACAGGGGCTACACCCAATCCAAGATTAAGGAATTTAGCCGCTAAACATGATTCTAAACAACATCTCAATCAAGAACATACACATACCAAGAATACGAATACTTGAATTAAGACGTAGAAGAAAAAGAAGAAGAATATACTCTGTATATAATCTGCAGCAGTAATCTACCAAAAGCGTAACCAAATTCAATCTAAAGCTTCGAATTAAAATTGCAATAAAACTAGACCTAGGAACCCTCAAATCGCCCTTTTCGAGAGAGAGGAAAAAGGTAGAATCCCAAAAAAAAACCCCAATTACCATGCCAAAACAGCGATAAAACAGCGACAACTAAAGTGGCACGGTCGTGCCACTCGGCACGGGGCCCCGTGCCACTTCTCTGTCTTTAGCTTCTTCCCTTCTTTGGGTGGCACGCTCGTGCCACCTCGCCTGGAGTGACCGTGCCTCTTATTTTAACTCAATAGTGATCCTTTTTGCTTCAATTTGGCGCGGCATTAGCTTGTTTTCCTCATTTATTCAAGTCAGGCTCCTGTAAACACAAAAACACGACTTTTAGGCAGATTTGAGATAAACAATGAATAATCGACCTCTAAACTCACAAAATTATACCAGAAACTGCCGAGTTAATAGGTAAAAATCATGCCTAAAAGTGTGTAAAATATAGGTTTATCAGTTATCACAAAAGATTGCAGCAAAAATGTGTTAAATTGGCGATCATTACCTCAAAACTTATTGATCATTACTTGATCAAGTAATGATCATAAGTTGATGAATTAGCATTCACTTCATACAGACATGCTTTCCCCAACTTCCCCCCATCCATTCTTGAAATTTTTAAATCATATTGTAACTGTATAAATGATCTCGTATAAGAGTGCATAGCATTTTTCCGTAGCATTGTTTTTTTAAATCTAAATCTATATTCATACAATTTTTCCTGATTAGTTGTTGCGTTTTATAGGTCAAATAATGCTATACTCCCAGGAAGACAACGACGCATTCGTTAATTAATCTCTGATGAGAATTGCGGAGGCTGATCTTCAGATACGAGATGTGTAAATAACAACCAATACTGATAAAGGCAAAGCTATACTGGTCGAAGCAACGAAAAGGCGCAAAACGTGGTCAGCTCAATGTGGTATCACTGGATTGCTAGCAGGTAAAAAAGTAAATAAATAAAACTAGTTTTCTTTGTGATAAACTTAATGTCTATGTTTTTATATTTTTCTTCCAGGTTACATTCCCATAATATGAATTTTATTTCATTGGCTATGTGTACTAACTATTCTTTCTATGTACCACTCTCGTCAATAGAGTCTGCGTCTTCTTTGTTATCCACTTACATACAGCAGAATGCGATGATCTTTCGTGCAATTTCATACAAACTGAAGTTGTATGCTGACTTTGTCTTCAACTCAGAAGAAGAACAGAGGTAATAATAAATAAGTACCCAAAAAAGTGATTCGTAGACAAGTCTTTTGTAAACGGTATTTCAGTGACGGATTTGTTTGTTTATTTGCTAGCCAAGTGCTGTACGATGACTTATACTACGTGGCTAACCGAGGCATGATTTCAATTACTACTGGTGATGACCTTGTTCACAAAATCATAGTGGACATTTCAGCAAATATATTGATTGCAAGTGAACTGAACACAGATCATTCCCATATTCAAAGGCTTTTCTTCACAAACGAAGCATTTGCAAGCTATTAGAAAAAAAAATACTTCCAATGATATTTTACACATGCATGTATACTTTTTTATAAAATACATTGATTGCCACCGCAAAAAGTTTGTTTTTATTAAGAAGTACATGAAGACAAAACAGGAAAAGCAAGCTGAAGCTATGTTCTTCCGCTAGTTGAACAAGGACCTATCATTGAGTCCACATATCAACTTCAAGCAAGTTGACATGGTGAGAATTAAGCCAGACGGAGACTTTTTTTTTAAAAAAAAAAAACGAGTTTTGTTTCAATGCATGTTCTTCAGGCGCTAGTTTAGGATAAATCTGGAGTTTTCAGGTGTTCTTCCATTATTATGACGACAGAAAATACTTTCTCATTTGTTTCAATTTCAAGCAAAAAAATATGGACATAATTAACCATATCAAGAGAAAGCGTAGAGAAGATCACATATATGAATACTTTTCAGATATCTTGGTAAAGCTTCATGCAATTTTAGTTTTCCTTAACAAAAACTTGAGCTGGTGCTTTTTGCTAATTTTATGTTTTTTGGTTTTATATGAGCATTACAGAGCATGCTCTTTCAGAAGTATCTCACAGAGGAACTAAGTGATAAGAAGAGAGCAAACTCGATTGAAGAATTTGAACTAAGATACATAGATCTGCCTTGGAAGCAAAAGGCTTCAAAGACAGATGATAATAAAACCACTTATGTAATAAAGCACATGCAGGAATACAAAGGACTGCCTTGCCCTTAGGATGTAGGATTCGCAAATGATCAGATGAACATGCTACTCAACCCTCTTTTAAGAAGAAAATTTCCTAATGTAAATTTATTTTTCTGAATCAAGACACTTAAGCTTAAGATATGATGAAAATTGTTGTACACGCCCCTTATTTGATTTGTATCTTAGGTTGCTGCAGTCCATAAGTTTAAGGTGGAGTGCTGCCACAAGATCCTCACTTCACCTACTAACGCAATTTCGGCACAAGTGAAGAGGATGGTGAATGTTTATGAAGCCACAAGGCTGAAAAAGTCAAGAAAGTAGTGATCAACTCAGGCAAGTGAGATGTTTATGGTCAAGAAATAGTGGATCTCAGCTGTGATGATCATTAGATATCTGATTACTGATCAGTCATCATATGTAATTCATTTCTTCAATACGAAGCATAGTTATAATGATGACTAAAACTACTTGCGTTGATCACTAAGTTTACAACTACCCATGTATTGTGAACTTGTAGACATTGCCTAGGACAGCATAAAGAAATCCATTGATCACTAAAAGTAATACTAATGATCACTGAATGAACACCTGTTGATCACTACCTAATAGGTTGACGTTAGTAACTTTAATTGATAATACGTTGATAACCATAAATAGAATGAGGGATCAGGAGACATACTTTTAATGATCACCAAAACTAGAATTGTTGATCACCAACTACAATTTAGGATGTGTTGATCACCATGAATACCTCTAGTGATCACTAAACATAGTTCTTATGATTAGCAAACCAACCCTGCTAATCACCACAGCAACACCTAACAATCACCTACTACAATTCCAAACTTCATTGCCTTACACAAAATTGAAATGTGCATTATATCTCTAAATATTTGATCTTTCAATTCACACCAAAAAAAAAAAACACAAAAAAACACAAACCACAATTCAGTTTTATAAAAAGGTGTTGACTAATTAATGTTCCTACACCAAGCTAATATATACGCTCAGTTATGATAGCCGCCTAACTCTCTCTGTTATTCATAGTCTCTCTCTTATTCTAGCTCTATTGCTGGACTGTCTATTCACTTTCTCGCATGCATCTTGCCCTAGTATTGTCAGTCTCTCTAATTCTCTCAAGTAGTCTCTCTCTCTCTCTCTCTCTCTCTCTCTTACACACACACGCACACACACACACACACACGCACACACACACACACACACAAAAAACACATAGTTCTAATCTGCAATCTTGCCAATATTCGTCAAACCCCTTCAACTTCTCTGTAGCTTCCATGCACTTTGAAAGTGAGATTCTTGACCTTTGTGTTCACATTTCGCTTCTTGTTCTATTTTAGTGCACTTATTTTGGATTTTTTTTGATGATTTCTCTTCGATTTTTATTTATCCTTCGTAAGTTTGAATATTTTCTTGAAAACCTAGTTTCAATTCTACTTTTAAAAGCTTCTAGTCTATTTTTGCACTAAAAAGCATGTCGTTTGGTTGCTAGAAATATACCATGCTCTGATCTTTCACTTTCAAGCCACCTTTTTCGATTTTAAATTTTTTTTCTGATAATATTGTATGATGTGGTAAAGCTTAGTATTATATTGTGGTTTGAAGGATTTATTTTCCTCAATCTTGTAAGTTTCACATGGATTTGCTTTTTGTCTTGGGTTTACTGCTGAAAAATCATGGCCCGACGAAAAGTTCAAGAAACTATCAAGGGCAGTGGAGAAGGATCACCTTCGACGAGGTAAAAAATTGCATTTCAAACCTTTAAGTGAATATTTTTCATAATACACATGTGTCGTATATTTAGTGATCATTAGTTATATATTTAGTGATCATTAGGTAGAGTTTCAATGATCGTTTTGCATATCTGTTTGTCTGTTTGATGAGTTTTAGTAAGTACTTTAAAAAAAAAATCACATTCTCACACACCATAAATGTCTTTCTTCAAAGCAGTTAAAAAAATATTAAAAACTCTAGAGCAATAGTTTTTCACATTGCATGTCTAGCTTAGTGATTGTTGGAAAGGTGATTAGTGATCGTTAGGTATTACATTAGTGATCGTTAGGTATAATATTAGTGATCATTTTGCATAGGTGTGTTATCTATTTGTGATTGTTAGATAACTAATTAGTGAAAGTTAGATATTGTATTAATAATCATTTTTTTAATTTATAAAATACTTGCCTATTCTATCCTCATCTCCACAAGTGCTTGCTTTAAACTCATTAATAACAGCACTTTCGAACCAGCAATGTAAACACACTCACGTGATAAAAGAATGCCTTATGGTTCTAGTTTGTATAATATGTTGGGTATTAGTGATCAAAGCAGTTTTGATTAGTGATCATTTGATTTATAATTAGTGATACATTATATTTTATGAGTTCATAGAAGTATGCACTTTCTTTATTCACGTGCCTTTTGCACTTTCTTTATTCACGTGCCTTTTGCACTTTCTTTATTCACGTGCCTTTTGCATTCTACAGTCCTAAAGTAGCTTCAAATCCAGACAAAATTGGTCAATGCACTGATCAAAGAAGAGGACCTACTGATAAGACTAGTAGCAGTTCTGTCCAAGGGAAGAAGCATCGATGCAAAGTATTTTCCCGTAAGACACACGACGATGACGATGCTATGAATAATTCTGATAATGAAGACAAGTTGGATAAGAACATAGCCTCTGAAGATAAATCCTCGGCTGAAGTACCAACGCACAAGAAGAGGAAAACTGACAAATCAGCTGAAAAACCACAAAGAAGAAGATTGAGAAGAAGGGGAGAACTAAGAAGAATAGCAGTGAAGAGATCCCCCCTGAAAAAAATGTTAATGACAAGGAAAAGACTGACAAGTCACCTGAAAGAACAACAGAAAAAGAAGCTGTCCCTGAGAAACATTCTAAGAAGATGAAGGCTGCAAAAGGGTTATGTGAGGAGACTGTAAGTAAGACGAGAAAGAGGGGCAATTCTTCTCAACAAGTAAGAGACGATGATGAATCTCTACAAAAAAGCGATCCAAAAGAGATGGAGGAAGACAGTTCACTGTGGAAGGCGGAGGAGAAGGAGGGCAAGAAGCAAAATGCGGCTGAAAAGGCGCAAAATACATATCTAGACACTGAGACATCTTCTAACAAACCACAACAATAAGAGCAAACTTTAGAAAAAAACCCCAACGAAATCCGAGAAGAAGCAAAGAGGGGAGAAACAAAAACGGAGAAGGCAAAGAAGAAGGCTTTCCTTGTTAGACGATCATAGAGGGTGCAAAACTTATCAAAGCCTCCATTACAGAAAGGGCACATGTCTGAGGTGGAGATTTATGATAGTTCAGGCGATAAAGAAAGTAATGCTAGGGAGGCTAAAAGTAAGGATGACAACTCTGACAGATCCCCTCAGAAGCTGCAAGAGGAAAAGGAACCTTCTGACAAACCCCTCACCAAACTCTAGCACAAAGAAAGATAAGAAAAGTGAGAAGAAACAAAGGAGTAGGAGCCGAAAAAGAAAGTAGTCACCATTAGGCGATCGCAAAGGGTGCGAGGCTTACTGAAGCCTGCAGTACAACAAGGCCACATAGCTGAGGTCCAAATTTCAGAGAGCTCAGATGCGGTAGAAAACATTCTGACCCATGAATATGAAGAGGTCGATCATAATGCGAACGAGAAAGAGTGGGAAGAAGAGACACCCATTCACGAAGCTCCAAAGGCTGTTCCAAAGATGGAAAAGCCTGCATTAAAATCTGAAGGCAAACAAGCCATCCAGCAAAAGGAAGCTCAATTGAGTGCTGGTGCTGCTTTGCTAGAGGAAAAAACAAGCAGCTCAGGGTAGGACGTTCAGACGGCCCCACAAGAGCATCCTTTAAAATATGAGAAGGGTGGCAATGAAAAAAGAATATATGAAAAGGCATTCATCACGAGGATGAGTATACGTTCATTCTCATATATGGTGGTATAGCTGAATGAAGCCCAGACTGAAGCAGTTAGATCAATGAGATTTGCTTCCTTCTTGAAGGTTGATCTGAAGCAAATCTTAGGGAAGTTTTCAAAATGGATGGTAGAGAGCTTTGATCCCTACTTTGCCTCCTTCGTGCTTCCGGATGGGCAAAGGTTTGCGGTCACAGCATTTGATGTTTATGTGACCCTGGGTGTGCCTATTGGGGGAAGGGAAATCATGGAAATCACTAGATCTTCGACAGATGAAGAATATGATGAGGTCCATGATGCACGGGTTAAGGAATGGAAAATTAAGCACAGTGCCCCGGAGCTGACTCGCATGCCGGAGTTCATTTTGGCAAAAAAAGATAGGGGCGAGAGCTTCAAAAGGAACTTCATCATATACTTGGTGAATTGCTTTTTTAGCAGGCCGAAGAACCGCTACTGCAGCGAGTCCATCCTTAAATATGTCAAGGATGTGAATCAAATTACATTCCTAGACTAGTGCAAGTTTGTACTGCAGAAGCTCATCACCAGGGTGAGGCAGTACAAGGAGAGTAACTCTGCGAAAGGGGTGCATTTTAACGGTTCACTCTTCTTCTTGATGGTGAGTTCTACCATACAAAAACCTAGCCCTTTCATAAAATTGGTGAATAATATAACGAAACATAGTAATTATTTAAAAACCAATGGTAGAATGAGTTACTGATTAATAATTAACCTAATAGTGATCAATAACTTGTATAGTGATCAACTGTTCATATATGTGATCAATAACTTTCTGTATTTGCAGATGATGTACTTAGACAGGGTTGTTTTCATTGAGAGAACAGAGCAGAGACAATTCCCAACGATGTCCACTTGGACTAATGAGGACATCAAGAGAAGGATAGAAGTTGAGTACAGAAGCAAAGGTTTTAGGAGAGGTGTTGTTGAACCTCCCCTAGATGTTGTTCAGTGAACAAAGGCTGAGCAACAAGCTCCTGAATACAATAGGGCAAGTGAAATTGAGGTAGTAAACAAAGCATTCTCATCTTTTTATGGTGATCATTACATGTGTAATTACTCATGTTTTCATTTAATTTAGTGAAGGTTTGCATTGCTTGTTTCTATGTTACTCCTAACACTTTGAATACAATCCTTTTGTGCGAGGTGATCAATAGATGTATTTACGGTGATCTTTAGAAGTAATATTAGTGATCAAAAGTTGTGGATTAGTGATCAAAAGTTGTGGAATTTGTTTGCATTATCTAAAAAGTGTCGACCACTCATGTTTTTGGTGATCATTTTAAATAATATTAGTGATCACTTCAATTGGTGTTTACTTATTTGAGATTTTGATTCACACTCATGTGAGTGAAAATGTCAAATAAGTATGCACCAATTTAAGGAATCACTAATATTACTTGTATCAGCTTTCTCTTCATCAGTTTCCAATTTGATGATTATTTAGTATGTGATCAATAGTCATATTATTAGTGATCAAATAACATATAATATATATATATATATATATATATATATATATTATATATATATATATGTATGTATGTATGTATATGTATATGTATATATATGTACATATATATATAATATATATATATGTATATACATATATATATATATATATATATATATATATATAAATTATATATATTACATATACATATACTATAATATATATATATTATATATATATATATATATAATATATATATATATATATATATATATATATATATATATATCTATATATATATATATATATATATTTCTTTTTACTGTTCTTTTTAAAAAGTAGAGCGATGTAGGCAAGATAGTTTTCACTACCAGTAGTTGGCTTCTGCTTATAAAACTTTTATCAGCACCATAGATTCTATGTCAAAGACGTACAGGCACAATGAAGGGCTTGACAACATACGAGATGAAGCAAGGGCAATGTTCACCTTGTTTTATAATGCTGCTGCTGCACATGAGCAATCCCAGCCAGAGGCCAACGCAGGCGAACTGCCTGCAATAAGCGAACACGATAATGCTGTAATGAAGGAGGCTACTGCAGAGCTTTGCAATGCTTGTCTTCTAAGTGATACTTGCTAATAGCAATAGTGATCATAATGTATGAGTTAAAAATGAGCAGAATATGTACTGTTGGTGATCAGTAATTATGTGGTGAGTAATATTTCTATTGATGGATGTATTTCTGGTGATGTTTACAAGTAATATTAGTGATCAAAAGTTGCGGAATTAGTGATCACTTCAACTCAGCTTAGTATGCAGTTGAACTCAATCTCTCCTTTTTTCCTCCATCACTTAGAATTTAGTTTTTGTATGGAGCAGACATATTATTACTTATCTATAAGCATAAAATTTGGTTTTTGTATGGAACAGACATATTATTACTTATCTATAAGCATAAAATTTAGTTTTTCTGTGGAACTCAATCTCTCCTTTTTTCCTTCAACAAGTTTAAATTTTCTAAGCAATAGATATATTGCTAGTTATCTATAAGCATAAAATCAGTCATAAAATTTTATAATATTGTTTACTTGCTCAATCAGTGCTTATAATCCTATGCATGTAAATTTGGTGATCAACAAGAAGTTGTTAGTGATCAATAAGTATAAAATTAGTGAACGGTAATAATAATATCTAGTGATTAATAAATATAAGATAAGTGATCAGTAGGAATGATATTAGTGACCACACACACATTATTCACTGATCATTCTTAGAAGTCCACTCGGTGATCACTACATGTATCTTTGGTGATCCAATAGAATAACGTCAGTGATTAATTCATGGAGTCATCAGATACTGGTGCAATTTCGCAGAAATGGGTTCTTTATAACAGCGTGATCAACATTGCACAGAGTAGTGATCAGATAGCATAATAATGGTAATCAAAGAATACCTCATTAATGATCAATTTTCTAAACAACTATACCTATGATTCAAGCTATATATAAAACTAACCAGTAAACATTGCCCATGTGTAAAAATGACCATTAGAGATATTATTTATGATCGATCAGTTGGCATAAGATTGTTCATGAGCTTACTTAATGTGTAGTTTTTTTGTCAACACTGCTATTTATTGATTACTTTTCTCTTCATCAGTTTACAATTTGGTCATTATTTAGTACGTGATCAATAGTCATATTATTAGTCATCAACTGACACATCTATATTTTTTGTTTACTTTTTTTTTTCTGTTCAAACATGAATTTTCTTTATTATGAATATTTTTATCTTTTAGTCCTATATATAAAAAAAAACTGCAATTTCTAAAAACCCCTTGTGCTAATTTATATCCTTATCCCCTAATTATGGTAACCAACCAACTCTATTTATATAACCGCCCAAATAACACAAAAACCAAAAAGAAAATAAAACACGGGATTCTAAAAAGAGCGCATAATGATTGTTTAAAACTTTTCCAAGAGACTTGCTCTGCTATTCTCTCCCTCTCTCTTACTATCTCTATCTGTCTCATACTATCTCTATGTCTCTCTCAAGACACTCTCTCTTCCACTTCGAATTTGCAATCAAACCAGCATCCTTGAAATCCTTCAACTTCTCAGGATCATTTCTACATTTCGAAGGTGAAAGTCTTGACTTTTTTTGTGTGCCATTCCTCTGTCTGTTGAGTTCTAATACATTTAGTTTGTTTTTTATGCATTTGTCTTCGATTTTTAGATGGTCTTTGGTTAATTTATAGATTTTCATTCAAAATATACTTTCACGCTCAGTTGTGAAACTTGTACTCTGCTTTTGAACTTAAAAAGCTGTTGTTTGGTTCATAGAAATGTACTTAGCATGGCCTTGATCTTTTACTTACGAGCCTCCTTTTTTCAATGTTTAATTTGTTATTCTAATAATATTGTACAATTTCATGAAGTTTATTAGTATAGTGTGTTTTTAAAAGAGTTATTTTGTCAAATATTTCGGTTTGACATACATTTGCTTTTGTCTAGGGTTTGGTACTAAGAAACCATGGCCACAGAGAAAGTTTAAGAACAAGCAATGGAAATGGAGAGAAATCACCCTTAAAGAGGTAAAAAATGTAATCTAAATGTTAGGTGAGTATTTGTAGATTACATGCATAATTTCTTATCAATCATCGCATATTTAGTAATCATTAGGTATAATATTTGTGATCAGTTTGCATGTGTGTTTCACTATTGATGAATCTTGATACGTTGTTTGATAAAAATTGAATTCTGAGACACTTTAAATGTTTCCTGTAAAATTATGGAAAAACCGTCCAGCAAGTGGTTTTTATACTGTCTGTGTAGTTTGTAATTGTTGGGAATGTAATTAGTGATCATTAGATATGATATTAGTGATCCTTTTGGATATGTGTTTATCTCGTGAGGAATTTCTAGGAGAATTTTTTATACTGAATGATTTTCTTAAACTGATTAACTATTTGCTTCAAAAATGTATTTGTAAACCTTGGGTGAATTTTTTGCATATTACATGTTCAGTTTGCGAGCAATACCTTATTGGTGATCAACAGAGGTATGATTGGTGATCATTATTATTGTCAGTGGTGATTAACTCAAGAATGATTGGTGATCAGCCCTATTCCCACCACCAAGTGAATCACAGACACAGACACACACACACACATACACACACACACACACACACACACACACACACACACACACACACACACACACACATTACACATGTGACTTGTTAATTTGCAAGCAATAGGAACTACTTTAGTGATTAGCATAAATTTTTTACTTATATGATCTGCTAACAAAGTAGCCATCCCTCGTTCTGTGATTACTAGGCGTATCATTGATGATCAGTAGTGTTCTTGTTGGTGATCAGTATAGTTATCATTGGTGATGAGGCCTTTTGCCATAACAATAGATGTATGCCTTGTTCAACATATTCATAATTAGTGATTAGTAGTGTTATAATTGGTGATCTGCTAACAAAGTGTTGATTGGTGATCAGTAGTGTTCTTGTTGGTGATTAGTATAGTTATGATTGGCGATTGGTAGTGTTCTTGTTTGTGATCAGTATAGTTATGATTGGTGATCAGTATAGTTATAATTGGTGATATGCTAACAAAGTGTTGATTAATGATCAGTAGTGTTGTTATTGGTGATCAGTAGGGTTATGATTGCTGATGAGTAGTATTTGTGATCAATAGATGTATGCCTTGTATGCCATAAATACACACAGATTTGGTACATATAATGAACAGCTCCCTTTATCATGTGCCCAGTATTTTTGTTGAATGCAGTTGTGATTAGTGATTTGAACTATGATTAGTGATGCATTATATTACATGAGTTCATTAAAGTATGCTATATTTTTTTATTTTTTTTATTTTTTATATGTATGTTGCATACATAAATTTGTGGCTTTACTGTAAGCCCCAAAATGATCCTACTGAGGAACAAATTTCTGAAATAATAAAAAATGTCATTCAAGACGTTATCACTTTAAGTCTATCCAGCAAAGAAGTGGAAAGGTACTGTACATACTAACCTGCCTTTTTGTATAATAACAATTTTTTGTTCAGCAAAGAAATCAAAAGGAACACATTCTAATTAGAGTACAACTTCAAAATTTGTACACTAACTTGCCTTTTGTATTATGCAATCCTAATGTGGCTTTGGATGCAAAAGAAAGTGAGACAGGGGATGATGAAAGAAGACGATCTACTCAAAAAAGTAGCAACAGTGTTGGTGAAGGAAAAAAGCGTAGGTACAAAGTGTTTGCTCGAAAAATCAAGACTGGTGATGATGCTCCGAACGACTCTGACAAAGAAGATAATTAAGATGACAAGGAATCAAAACATAAATCCCTAACTAACGAACAACTACAAAAGCAAGCCAAGAGTGATATAAATGTTGAAGGTAGTGCAATGTAGCTACCGCTACCTGATAACTCACTTGAGAAAGCTACAAAGCGAAAGAGCAATGAACAGCAACCACTGAATTAGATAAAGAAAAGAGGGCTGACGAAAAGACAGAGACGAAGAATAAGGATAACGCTGACAAGTAACCAGAGAAACTCCCATAAAAAGAACATCTTTCTCAAGAACCTCCTCAAAAGCCGAAAAAGAAGAAGAAGACTGATAAGAGAGTGAGATTGAGAGCAAGCATAATGAAGAGCTCACCTCTAAAAAGCATGCACAAGACAAGTAAATAGAGAAAGCAAAGGAAAAAGAAGGACTTCCTAACAAACCCGTGGACAAAGTTGCTAAGAAGAGGAAGCCTGGAAAAGACGACACCGACAAGCCTTGAAGCAATAACGCAAAGAGAGAGAAATTTCCAATGGAATTGGGAAAGGGTAACGAGCCTACACGGAAAAGTGCAGCAAAAGGTGAGGAAAACAAGCAGAGCAGTGAGCAGACTGTTGCTAAAAACGCTCTAAGTGAAGACGAAGGGCGTCAAAAATCTCCTAAGAAGCACGAAGACATAGAGAAACATATTCAAAAAGCCCTCACTAAACGGGAGAAGAAGGAAAAGAGGGAAAAGGTAGAAGAAACAAAAAAGCACAAGCCAAAGAAAAAGCCACTAACTGTTGGGCAATTAGAGAGGATGCGGCAATTATTGAAGGCTGCAATATAGAAAGGGTACGTATCTAACGTGGAACTTTCCAACAATTTCGATGCAGAAGAAAATGATCTGGCTTATGAACGCAAACACATCGATCATGACGACGGCCAGATAGAGGCGGAAGAAGAGGTTGCCATTTATGAAACTGTAAAACCTGCCCAAAAGAGGAGCAAGCATTCATTACAATCTAAAGGCAATGGTGTTGCTTTAGTATTGATGAAACCAACCAGCTCAGGAAAGGACCTTCAATTTGTACTGGTAATACGGGCTTTAAAATTAGAGGAGGGTGCTAGTGAGAATAGAACATACCAGAAGGCATTCATTACGACAATGACAATGTGTTTATTCTCATCTGTAGTGGCACAGCTCAATGAAGGTCAGGCTGAGGCGGTCAGATCAATGGGGTTTGCTTCCTTTTTGAAAGTTAATATGAAGCAAATCCCAGGGAAGTTTTAGAAATGGCTGGTAAAGTGTTTTGATCCATATGCTGTCTGCTTCAGGCTTCTAGACAGGCAAAAGTTTCCCGTCACAGCATTCAATGTGTATGTGACCTTGGGTATGCCTTTCGGGGGAAGGGAAATCACTGAAATCACCGAGTCTTCCACCGATGAAGAATATGATGAAGTGTGCGCTGCGTGGCTCAAAGAATGGAAAATCGAGCAGAATGCCTCAGAACTCACTCAAATGTCAGAGTTTATTCTAGCTAAAGGGGATGGGGTGAGAGTTTCAAGAGGAACTTCATCACATAATAGGTGAACCGCTTTTTTAGCAGGCCGAAGAACCGCTATTGCAACAAGTTCATATGTCACCCAGATTGCATCCTTGGACTGGTGCCAGTTCGTAATGGATAAGCTGGTCACTAGTATCATACACTACAAGGAGAGTACGGCTGCAAAAGGGGTGCATTTTAACGGTCTGCTCTTCTTCTTGATAACCAGTTCTCCTATTCAACAATGTAGCCCTTCGTAAAATTTGTGATCAATATAAGCAAACACATTGGTCATTAAAAAATGAATGCATTAGTGATCACTAGTTAAATGACTGGGGATCAATAACTTGTACTTTAGTGATCAAGTGGTCAACTGTTGATACCTATGTAAGTAACCTAATTCCTTGAACTAAGTATTTTTTTGGATGGTTTCGTATTTTGCAGATGCTGTACTTTGGCAAAGTTGTCTTCATTTAGAGGCCAGCAAAGAGAGAACTTCCCACAATGTCTGCGAAGACTAATGCGCACATCAAGAAAAGGATATAAGACAAGGACCGGAGCCATGGTTCTAGGAGAGGTGTCATCGAACCTAGCCTGAATGTCCCACACCCACCAATGCCTGAGTAGCATCCTACTTAAGACATCAAGAGCTCTGAAATTCAAGTAATAACCAAAAACATACTTATCTTTATTTCAAATTGTTTGAGAAACCCTCGTTGGTGATCAATACAGATTCCATTAATGAACTCTTTACTTAAATTAGTGATCATTTTGGAATGGAGTCCTTCTGTACATTGTGATCAATGGAAGTAGTATTGGTGATCAAAAACTGCTTAATCAGTGATCAGTAGAAACAAGGTCAGCAATAACTTCAGTCTATCTTTTCATTTTTTCCACGGTTGCTTAGTTCAGAGTTTGTTTAGTAATTGAACAATAAGGCTGTGATTGGTTATTAAATGGGCATGGTGCTAGCAATACACTAGATAAATCTTTTGATCTTTCTATGCAATGCTTAAAGTCTAATATGGTAAGATATTTATTTTTCAAAAAATATAGAAAGCTATGGTGGAGAAGGCTGTTAGTAAAGAGACAGTCGAGGAAGCATTTGATTGCTCACAACCACTGGAGGGTCAAGTTGAAGCTGCTAAAAAAACAAAGAAGATAGAATTTCAGGCAATAAAATAACACCCTTTGTGCCCAATCTTTAGAATTTCATCCTTGTGTGAATGGCGATCTATAAAGCTTGTCGTGGAGTTACAAATTTAACCACTACTTCGATTTCTAAATAATATTTATAGCATAGGAAAGTATGGATTGATTCACCAGGAAAGATTATGTCAAAAAGCTAATTTAATCCTAAATAATTTTTACTAGTCTAATTGATTGTCTCTTCTCTTTGTAATTCCAAAATAAATCAAATTTAATAAATAAAAATCTGAAAAAAAACTTGATATTACTCCTAAATATTCTAGATTTAATGCCGGAAATAACACAGTAAATAGCTATCCTAAATAAACTAGAAAAATAAAAACAGAATAATAACGCAGTCTTCTACTAAAAATGAAAACAGAAAATAATAAACAGAAAAATTAATATTAAAAATCACAAACAGTGACCTAAACTAATATTCTTTAAGTTTATAAGCTTGTAACTCCAGAATTATATCTAATTAACTTCAGAAAAATTAAAACAGAAAATTACTGCAGAAAAATAAAGCAGAAAATTTAATTTGAAATTAGAAAAGAATTAAACTACACTAATATAAATACAAAATTAATTAACAAAATTACCCAAATTTAAGGATACAATTTTCTGGATTCAATAATACCTGAAAAACGTGAAATAAATGCTAAAAATGCAATATTCATATTTATTGAAATAAAAACCTGCACATATCCAATTCACGAAATAATTCTGAAAAATTATCAAATAATTTCCAAAACTTCTGAAATTAAATAGAGGTAGATTAAGACACTGTATAAATGCTAGGATGGATTAAAACTTGAAAAAAATGAAAGGAACTAATTTTACCCTAATTTCTAACAAACCGGTAATTAAACGGCAAAAAGGAATATAAATCAAATTTGAAAATTATAACCACTCTAAAAATTAAAATATAGCTAATCTAAAATTACCAAGACACTCCTGAAAGACTATTCTTTTGGGAGGGGTAAATGGTATTTATATCAAAGCTAATAATTGAACAATAAAAATTGACAAACTAAACAAATTAACTAAAAGCAACAAATAATTATCCAAGATATCAAATTTATGAAAAATGCCTAGAATAATCTATATCCACCACGCAAATTAATATTTATCATCAACACACAAGGCAATTTTATCCATGAGTTAAACTATAGAAGACACCCATCAGCGGATCTTTCCTGTTTTTCCTTATATTATAGTTTAATTAGGTCCAACCCTAATGTAAACCCTACCAGTTTTATAACCCTTATACCAGCACAAGAATTTAATCATACTAGAGCACTACGTATTAGAAAAACATCATATAATGCTTTGTAACCAATTTACCAGCAAATCGATTTAACAAAGATCCATAATGATTACCTGATTAAAAGAGATGGGTTTGAGCCATTCATGATTAATTAGGGTGATACTAATGCTTAAAAGACGATAATTTTTACGTATTAAAACCTCTTAAACTATCATATGAATTCGTATTCAACTAACTAGCATGCATTCTAATTAATATAATACGAATATCATGAACGGTAAATACTAATCGCTATAGAATCATAAATATAAATCAACTAGATAATAAAGCATGAAACTTATTTCAAAATAATTAATTTAGCGTGGTTTCAAATAGATTATACTAAGTACAAAAAAATTACTCACTTATATTAAAAATAAAATCACAAAATTTACCCAAATAATTCATGTTTAACAATAATCTAAACAACAAAAAATAAAATAAAATAAAATAAAACAAGGTAACCCCATTAAGATGATGGTGCCGTGATGATGGTGATGCAAGATGATGATGATGGTGATGAACGGTGATGGTGCAGTCGTGAGGGTGAAGCTTGAAGGAGTAGCCATGGGAATGAGATTGTGATGATATGGTGATGATGAATGATAAATGTGATTGATGGTAGGAGATGAAGAAGGCATGGGAAGGTTGAGATGTTGGAGATGATGATTTATGATTTTAGAAGAGGGTACCGTGGCTTGTGATGGTAGATGCTTTAGGATGATGATGATATATAATGGAGAGGAAAGGAGGGGTGGGATAGCTAGACTTTTTTTCCTCTTCTTCTTTTCTTCCTTGGACTTCTTCTCCCTCAAGACTTCTAGCTTTCATCCAACCATTGAAACCCTAGCCCAATTAAATAATTATAGAAATAATATTTTCTATAAATTATTATTTTTGGACCGTCTTTATATCCAAGCGTGTAAACCCGAACCTCAACGTCCTTTCTTCTCCTTTTTATTTTATTAATGCCTAATCTGAAAAATATATAAAATAAATTAAATTAGACGAAATAGTATATATAATATAATCAAAATAATTATGAAAACAATGCATGATTTTTGGCTTAACAAATTCCCCCATACTTAGACT
Organism: Carnegiea gigantea; assembly: GCA_029747015.1. NCBI lineage: Eukaryota > Viridiplantae > Streptophyta > Magnoliopsida > Caryophyllales > Cactaceae > Carnegiea > Carnegiea gigantea. The sequence goes on along the minus strand of JAKOGI010003099.1, from coordinate 34,740 downwards.
TTAGACGTTCTCGTGCAAAGAAATCTTAGACTCGACCTAAAAACTTACCCTCTTTCTTTCTTATAAAGTCATGCATAACTATGATATTTAAACTAGTCCTTGGCTTGCTTTAAAAAAAGTTTTATTGAAAATTAATTAGTTTTTTTTTTCCCCCTCCTACAAGTGAATAATTTCTAGACATCCAACTATCCTCAGAGAGTTTATTTATCAACCTCACAACATTTCCTTAATGAAATAACAAGTTCAATAATTATCTATCTCTTTTGCATGCACCAATCAAGAGGTCTAAAAAATTTATGATAGAAAAATTTAGGCATGGTATGGCTATAAAGACAATTGAACTAGATAGAATAACTCATTGAATTGGTTCTAAACTTACCTTGTATTTATTTTCTCTTCTTCTTCTTCTTCTTCTTCTTCTTCTTCTTCTTTTTCCAAACTCCATTAGTGCACATATTCGAGGCCCATATAGGGTCTTAGAAATTGAACACTCCCTGTCTCACACTCACCCAAATAGAGGTGCTGGAGCAAACGATTCATTCTCATCTTTATTTCTTTTTGACAGTTAGTTTTGGCGAGTCATTGATCGGCCCAAAAAGGGGCATGACTCTCTCAATCATGGGTTACTCCATACATAAGACTCACTTGAGACCTAAACTTAAGGGGAAAAGGTGCTGAGCCGCCTATTTCTACCCATGTTGATAATCTAACCTTTTTTTCTTTTCTTTTTCACTTTTTTTCTTTTTTTTAAGGATAAAAAACAGACAAGAAAAGTCACAATTTTAATGAGTTATTCAACTATTTCAATAGTCTAGGAGATGGGCCATGTCATTTTATTGCCTCTGAAGCAGATATATACATGACTGAATAAGATGGATAATCATGATAATTACTCGTTAAAGAGATATATGAGGATCAACTCAAACTGTTCTGAAAGACAGCTAGCATGCTTAGACGTCTTCACTCATAGAAGAATAAACTAAAAAATAGCTAATAAAAACACAAAAAATTTTTAAACAAGCAAGCCTAGCATGAACTCATATCATGCATTATTTATAAGAAAGAAAATTTTTTTTTCGATTTTAAATGCAGGATGCACCCCCCCACACTTAATTCATGCATAGTCCCTAATGCATGCAAGAAGAAAGAAATGATGAAAACAAAAACAAAATTAAATAGGTACTTCCCTAAAAATGTTGGATTGCCTCCCAACCCGCGTCTTTGTTTATAGTCGTTAGCTCGACTTCATGAAACTCCTGGATCCTCTAGTTGGATCTCTTCCACTAAATCATCACTAATCTGGTAGGGCACTTTTTGAAACTTAGTATGATCAAGACTCTTAGTAAGCACAGTCAAAAATTCATCTTCATTGGACAAGTCATAAGTATCTTGGGACAACTCATCAATAACATCAAATGCATACACGTAATTCACATCAGCAAGAAATCTCATGGCATCAAAAATATTAAATTTAATCGCTTCACCATCAAATTCCATATTTAATGTTCTTCATGCACATCAATTTTAGCCCTAACTATTTTCAAATTTGGCCTACCAAGCAAGATGGCAATATCATGACATGCATCACCTATGTTCATCACATAAAAATCAGCAGGAAATACAAGTTTATTTACTTGGACTAAGACATCCTTTAATACTCTATCTGGGTGAATACTGCTCCTATCGGCTAACTGAAGCACTACACCAGTTTTCTTTAGCTCTCCTAAGTTCAGTTTGTTATAAATAGACCTAGGCATAACATTAATGGAACCACCCAAATCCAGCATAGCCTTATCAAAGTAAAGATTTTCTATCTTATAAGGAACAGAAAACACACCTGGGTCTTTATACTTAGGGGGAAGTTTCATTTGAACAAATGCAGACACATTTTCCCCCACACTTACCTTTTCATTCCCTACTAACTTTCTTTTAGTAGTACATAATTCTTTCAAGAACTTAGCATAATGAGGCACCTGTTTAATGGCATCAAGGAGAGGTGTGTTGATCTGTACCTTCTTTAATGTTTCTAAGATCTCTTGGTTAGCCTCAGTCACCTTAGAGGTAGGGCTTCAAAATCTACTAGGAAAGGGCGGAATTGGCTTAAAAGGTTCTCTTTTCTTCTCACGTATTTCCTTAGTAGTTAGATCAAAATCTATATCTAACTCTAGTTCAGTCCCCTTGACTTCTAACTCGGGTTCTAACTCTCCACTCTTCCTAGGTTCTTTTCACTCTTTCCCACTTCTAAGTGTTATGGCGCTAACATTCTCCTTAGGGTTAGGGTAAGGCTGAGATGGTAACCTATTTTGCATTTGAGCCTATAAGTTGCTAACTATGATATCAGTTGCAGTCTGTCTCTCTTGAACTTGCTTAAGAGTTGTCTCCATAATCTGAAACCTATCATCCATCTTCTTAAGGACTTATTCTAGTAGGAAGTTGGTCCTATCTTGATTACAAAGTTGACGAGATGTTTGATCAAAACCAAGTGGATCGATTTTAGGGCCATACCTAAGGTTAGGGTGGTCTCTCCATCCTTCATTATAGGTGTTAGAATATAGATCATACCTCCTTTGACCTTGGTTAGAATACATAGCATTAACATTTCCCTCTTGAAGTGTAGGCATGCATCAATAGGGTGCCCCTCTAGACAACAGATGCCACAAATGACTGCTTTTTGTACTCCCTCAGTAATAATTTTATTCAACATAGCAGTAATATAAGATAACTGACTCTCTACAGATGAACTAGAACCAATCTCATTAACCCTTTTAATTTGTGACTCCCTAGCACCAAACAATTGAGTATTTTGGGCCATTAGATTGAATAAATTTCTAGCATCTACTGGAGTTTTATTAACTAGAGCTCCCCCACTAGCAGCATCAACCATATTACGATCCATAGGAAGCAAAACCCTCATAAAAATATTGAATCAACAACTGTTCAGTTATTTGATGTTGGGGACAACTAGCACACAGTTTATTAAATTTTTCCTAGCACTCACAAAAAGTTTCCCCATTCATTTATTTGATTCCACATAAATCCTTCCTAACAGATCCAATTCGGGATGCTGGAAAAAACTTCTCTAAAAATGATTTATGCAATATAGTCCATGTAGAGAAAGATCCAGCAGGCATGTAATACAACCAATCTTTAGCATTATCAAGCAAAGAAAAAGGAAAAGCTCTCAACCTAATTTGGTCTTCAGGAATCCTATCAGGCACCATAGCAGAGCATGTAATAAGGAATTCACTAATATGACGATATGGGTCCTCTCCAGCTAATCCATGAAACTTGGATAACAGATTGATGAATCCAGAGTTCAATTTTAGAGGTTTATCTAATGTAGCATAGGTAATGGACATGGGTTGGGTTTCTAAGTTGCGGGCGGCAAGTTCCCGAAGGGTAGACATTCTTACCGCTTTAATCTTAAGACATACTGGTTTAGGATGACTCTCTTTGTTTTTAGCTTCCAATGTTTGCTCTTTGTCCTCTCCAATTTCCTTACCATTTCTTAATTTCATACATTACGGGCAATCTACAAAAATTAAATACTAGAGTTAAAACAAAACAATAAAAGTAGTAAAATTAAATAGAAGCAAACTGGCGATTTTATTTTCTCTCTCCGGCAACGGCGCTAAAATTTGTAAAGCTTGCCGTGGAGTTACAAATTTAACCACTACTTTGATTTCTAAATAATATTTATAGCATAAGAAAGTAGGGATTGATCCACGAGGAAAGATTATGTCAAAAGCTAATTTAATCCTAAATAATTTTTACTAGTCTAATTGATTGTCTCTTCTCTTTGTAATTGTAAAATAAATCAAATTTAATAAATAAAAATCTGAAAAAAAACTTAATATTACTCCTAAACATTCTAGATTTAATGCTTGGTATAAAATCATAAATAGCTATCCTAAATAAACTAGAAAAATAAAAACAGAATAACAACGCAATCTTCTACTAAAAATGAAAACAGAAAATAATAAACAGAAAAATTAATATTAAAAATCACAAACAGTGACCTAAACTAATATTCTTCAAGTTTATAGGCTTGTAACTCCAGAATTATATCTAATTAACGTCAGAAAAATTAAAACAGAAAATTACTGCAGAAAAATAAAGCAGAAAATTAAATATGAAATTAGAAAAGAATTAAACTACACTAATATAAATACGAAATTAATTAACAAAATTATCCAAATTTAAGGATATAATTTTCTGGATTCAATAATACCTAAAAAACGTGAAATAAATATTAAAAACGCAGTATTCAGATTTATTGAAATAAAAATTTGCACATATTCAATTCACGAAATAATTCTAAAAAATTATCAAATAATTTCCAAAACTTCCGAAATTAACTAGAGGCAGATTAAAACACTATATAAACCCTAGGATGGATTAAAACTTAAAAAAAACGAAAGGAAATAATTTTAGCCTAATTTCTAACAAACCGGTAATTAAATGACAAAACAGAATATAAATCAAATCTGAAAATTATAAGCACTCTAAAAATCAAAATATACCTAATCTAAAATTATCAAGACATTTCTAAAAGACTATTCTTTTAGGGGGGTAAATTGTATTTATATCGAAGCTAATAATTGAAGAATAAAAATTGACAAACTAAACAAATTAACTACAAGCAACAAATAATTATCAAAGATATCAAATTTATGAAAAATCCTTAGTATAATCTATATCCACAATGCAAATTAATATTTATCATCAACACACAAGTCGATTTCATCCATAAGTTAAACTGTAGAAAACACCCACCAGTGGATCTTCCCCATTTTTTCTTATATTATAGTTTAATTAGGTCCAGCCCTAATATAAACCCTACTAGTTTCATAACCCTTACACCAGTGCAAGAATTTAATCAAACTAGAGCATTATGTATTAGAAAAATATCATCTAACGCTTTGTAACAAATTTACCAGCAAATCGATTTAACAAAGATTCATAATGATTACTTAATTAAAAGAGATGAGTTTGAGCCATCCATGATTAATTAAGGTGATACTAATATTTAAAAGACGATAATTTTTACGTATTAAAGCTTCTTAAACTATCATATTAGACTAACTAGCATGGATTCTAATTAATATAACACGAATATCATGAACGGTAAATACTAATTGCTATAGAATCATGAATATGAATCAACTAGACAATAAAGCATGAAACTTGTTTCAAAATAATTAATTTAGAATGGTTTCAAATAGATTATACTAAGCATAAAAAAATTACTCACACATATTAAAAATAAAATCACAAAATTCACCCAAATAATTCATGTTTAATAATAATCTAAACAACAAAAAAATAAAATAAAATAAAATAAAACAAGGTAACCCTATTAAGATGATGGTGCTGTGATGATGGTGATGCAAGATGATGATGATGGTGATAAACGGTGATGGTGCAGCCGTGAGGGTGAAGCTTGAAGGAGTAGCCGTGGGAATGAGATTGTGATGATATGGTGATGATGAATGATAAATGTGATTGATGGTCGGAGATGAAGAAGGCGTGGGAAGGTTGAGATGTTGGAGATGATGATTTATGATTTTGGAGGAGGGTACCGTGGCTTGTGATGGTAGATGCTTTAGGACGATGATGATATATAATGGAGAGGAAAGGAGGGGTGGGATAGCTAGGGTTTTTTCCTCTTCTTCTTTTCTTCCTTGGACCCTCAAGACTTCTTGCTTTCCTCCAACTATTGAAACCCTAGCTTAATTAAATAATTACGGAAATAATATTTTCCATAAATTATTATTTTTAGACCGTTTTTATAGCCAAGTGTGTAAACCCGAACCTCGACGTCCTCTCTTCTGCTTTTTATTTTATTAATACCTAACTTGAAAAATATATAAAATAAATTAAATTAGATGAAATAATATGTATAATATAATCGAAATAATTATCAAAACAATGCATGATTTTTGGCTTAACACGATCAGTAGTGTATGGTGATCAATACTTGTGTGATCAGTGATTCTATATAGATAGAGATTACTGATTAGCCCTAACTTAACTTGAATTTTCTTTGTATAGATTATGTACCGACTGATCAGTAATCCTTGTTTTAGTGATCGTTATCAATAATATTAGCGATCATTGAAATCAGTGTTTACCTATTTTGTTTTTGGTTGACGTTTATTGCAATTGTGTATAGTAGTTACTATAGACAGGTAATTGGCAGAAATGGTGATTAGATTACTTATTGTTCGAACACTGCCTATTTTTGGATTCCTCTTTGGTTGGTAATCACTAGAGATGTTATCTGTGATCCGTTGGCATAAGTGTGGCAATCATATTATTTAGTGTTGAATTTTTTATCAACATTGCTTCTATTTCAGTTATTCTTTGGTAGGTGATCATTAGAGATGTTATTTATGATCCGTTTGCATATGATTAGTGATCTTCTTACTTACTATTTAATTTTTTGTCATGATTGCTTCTGTTTCAATTCTTCTTTGAGTTGTGATCAATACTTATGTTATCAGTTATCAAAATTGATGCTTTTAGGGATAAGTTTTCTCTTCATCAGTTTTTACAATTCGATAATTGTTCGGTGGGTGATCAATAAGCATGCTAAAACTGATCAACTAACATACGTATTTATTTATTTTATTTTTTTAAAAATTACAGAAAGATGCTAACAAAACTGTTTCTACCACGAAACAGCTGGTGTTGACTTACAAAAACTTCATAACCGTCATGGATTGCGTGTGCAATATGTACGGTGAGAGTGATTATCTTCAGAAGATACGAGACAAAGTGAGGGCAATGTTCGTGTCATTCTGCGATGCTCCTACCATAGACAAAGAATCACAGAGAGAGCGTAGTATGGAAGGGCCACCTGCCATTGGCGAACGTAAGGATCTCAACACTGATGTTATAAAAGAGAATGTTGTAGATCTTCTGAGTGCTCGCGTGGAATTTCAAAATCTTTAATCGAAGGAAAAGGTAAGTAACGACAGTCGTGCTCCTCCACCAAATAGTCAAGATCAAATTCCGCGAACCGCATTGGTCGCAGACGCCAGCGTTACTACTGAAAAGGAAGATCAGCGTGAGCATGTGGTGCTGGATCAGTCAAACAACGTTATGAAGAAGGATGATAGCATCGCTTTATACAGTCTAGGGCTAGGACTGAGTCAACCGTGAAGCTAAAGTCCACTCCCTTAAACTACCTTTGCACCTGATCCAAGCACTGCTGGGGTTAATGAAGATGATAGTAGTGAAGATGATGATGACGGTGCTCCACTGAATAATATTTGAGGAACACTTCTCAGGTGACGTGAGCTAAGTATAAAGAAACCAGCTGAGAACAAGTCCAAAGAAGGTGACAAGCCTTCTTCTAAAAAGGGTGAGGTCAGGAAGCACACTATCAAGATTAAAAAATCAACCCTATAGCATACCTCTAACTCAAAAGTACCATCTCCTCACAATGCTAAAGAGCCAGCACTACACAGCAAACAAGCATTGTCAGGCTCAGGGTAAGGAACGCCATGGCAAGAAAACTGACAGCAGTTCACCAGCCAGACACGAAGCTGTAAAACAGACCAAGCCTGTTGTACATGGTGAAGGTGGTAAGCAAACACCTAAACATGCTGCTACAAACCAGCCAGGGCAGCAACAGCAGAAGCTGGCATTGAATGCACGTGTGCGTCAAAAATAAACTGGTGGGGGAAAGCAAAGTTATCTCACAAGGTGAAGCCCACTATGCAGAGCAGTATCGGCGAAAAAAATGACAATTGCCCGAACTACCCAAATAGACCGTCGAGCAGAGGATAGGAAGTCCCAGGGCTTACTGTGAGTAGCAAGCAGCTGATTCCAACAAGCCTAAACCAACAAAAGTGGTATTGCCCAAAAAGGATCACGGGAAGCGTGTAGGTGCTGCAAGAACTCCAGAGAAGTCAGAGGAAGTAGACCCATCAGATGCACTGAGGAAGCGAGAGCCTAAAAATTTACCTCTAGCCTACTGCTCCCCATTTGTGACTCGGCCGGCAAAGCTAAACAGTGAACTCTCACAAGATTAGCTGGTTATATCTAAGTATGTTTTTGGCAAAGTTGAAGATGTGGATGATAGGTAATATCTCTAATCAATCTTCTTTTATGATAAGTGATGCTTTTGGCAAAGCACTATATTGCGCGATTAATGATCAAAGGGTATATGATTAGGGATCAGTAGCTTCATGATTGGTGATTAGTTTTGTCGTCACTTGTGTAAATATCTATTTATTTCTCACCCTCATGCCTTACAATTCAGTGTTTATCATGAGTGATCAACAATTATATGATTGGCGATTAACTGTTATCTTTGTTACTGGTGGGTATTTGATTTACTTTGTGTAAATATTTACTTCTTCAGTGTTTTTGTCTAGCTAGTGTTGATTAAATGTTATTTGCTTGTGATCAACATGGGTGTAATTGGTGATCAATGGTTATGTGTTTGGTGATCAATAGTTTTTTGATCTGCGATCAGTGATTATCTGCTTTGTGATAAATAATTGTGATTGTTGATCAGTAGTTTCCTGACTAGTGATCAATTTAGGATCACTTGTGTAAATGATTACGTTTTCCTTCATGTAGTGTAATTCCACTGCTTATATGATAACTGATGCCCTTTTGGCGAGTGAACGTGTTGTCTGGTCATTGATCAATAATTTGACATTTGTGATCAGTGTCTTTATGCTGGGTGATCATTACTTATGTGATTTATGATCAACATGTGATCACCTGCGCAAATCTTATATTTTTTATTCCCTGGTAAATGTGTAACCATTCTTTTTCATTTTGATTTTGTAGCGAACCTTTGTTTGACGCGGCGATAAGGAGGCCACTAGGGTTTCTATGGCCACTCTAAAGCCAGGAGAAGAGTTTAAGATGAATGTCATAAATATATAGTCCAGCATACTAGATGATTGGGAGAGAAAAAGGGATTTGGTCACTCTAAGCAGACTCTTCATGTCATGTGATTAAAGTGTAAGTGCCTCACAGTCAACTCATTGCACAATAATAATTGTATTAGTGATTATAACTAAAACATTGAGTTATTGAAATATCTACTTTAACAAATTTCTCACCAAGAATGGTCTGTTTTCAGCAGTAAATTGCATTGCATAAATATACATTATTTTTTCTTCGATGAAGTATTTCTTTAGCAAAGAAATGCTAAAAGTCAGTTCATTCAAAAAGAGATTTGAAGATTTTAAGGTGGTAATGGGCAGAGAGCTAGAAAGATGTCCGTGGATCATAATCAGACAAGTTGACTTGGTAAGGGCTGATATTCAGTAAATGCCCTTAATGCACTTGGCTTCTTAAAACAAAAAAGGCGTTCATTTATAATGTTCATATTCACTAACGTTCACACATATTTTTAAAAATTTTTTTATTCTTTTTCCTTAACAAACATTTTAGGTTTTCTTCCCCGTATGTCACAGAAGGCATTTCGTTTTGCTTTACTACAACTTGAGGGACGACAAGCTTGAGATCATCGATAACTTGCTCATAAGAACAATGTTCAAGGTCGTATATGGAGACTTTCCGTTGAAGTTGGTGAATTTGAAAAACTATATTGTTTATAGCTATGGTGATGCTATTACATTTCAATTCTAATAGTGTACAATTTTTTGAAAATTTATTCAGTACAAAGTACTCAACCTTTACTTGCAGGGTGTACAACATCCTAAGCATGAAATTCTTAAGAGACTAGAGGTAGTACGCTTGAAGATGCCGTGGAGGTCAAGTACAAATGTCATATATTGTGGCATATTTTGTATGGGACACATGGAGAGCTACTTTGGGGAAGGAGAGAAGTGGCAGTCTGGACTGAATCCAAATGATGTAAGTACTACAGCATAACATTGACTTTGCTAGCAATATAAAAAACAAGGTTGTTATGAATTCATCATGGACTACCTTTTGTTCTTAGGATGCAAGGCTCAACATTTTGAAGGCGCGGTACTATCACAATATAGTCACCTATGAGTACAACAGGGCAAGATTTATTCCTACCTTGTTTCTCTGTGTTTTGCCAATTTGCAATGTACAAGAATTATTCTATAAATGAAACTTATATTTTTGCATATTATATAACACATTATTTAACATTTCTATGCATTTTAGGTTTATACAAATTTTCATGGCGCTGAATCTAGTAGAGATATAAAGAATGATCACCAAAAATGCCTATTAATTAGTAAGCAACTCCGAGTAAGAAGATGCTGATCACCTAAAAAACATTTAGTGATCACCAAAAATACTTCTAGCAATCCTAAGCATACATCTTTTGATCACCACTACTGGACTTGTTGATAGGACACTAGGTCTCATTCTTTATAAAAGCATATGCTGCTATCCCTGATGACAGCCAACCCTAAAGGCAGCAAAATAAACATATTAGCGAATATGATTCACCCAAAATCAACATATTTGTGGTGTGAGCATAAGAACATGTTTTGATCACCAATGACAATCGTAATGATCACCAATAATGTAATTATTGATCACCAAATGATATCTTCTATTAAAACATACACTATGATGTTTGATGAGAATGAAACACAAATACAATAGAATAACAATCTTCCAAGATATCACTCGTAATTTACTTGGCGAAAAAACCAACATATTTATGTTGAAAACCACATATTGATATAGTGATCATCAAACATGGTTGTAATGATCACCAAACATAGCTCTAACGATCACCAAAACCAGTGCTGTTGATCACTAAACAATATCTTCTTAAAAAACATATACTATCATGTTTGATTAGAACAAAACACAAATACAACATAAGTATGTTTGGCGAAAAACCAACATATTTATGGTAGTCACCACAAAAGTTCCTCTGTTCATCAAACATAGCTCTAATGATTCAATAACACATATACAATTGATATAGTGGTCATTGACAATATGTTTCTGTTGAACACCATACATTGATATAGTGATAAGCAAACATAGTTCTAACGATCACCTAATGCAGCTATAATGATCTCTAAAACTGGATCTGTTGATCACCAATTGATATCATCCATAGAAACAAATAGTATGATTCTTTATGATCATAAACCACAAATACAAGTATCTCTGACAATATTTTTCATGCAATAGTAACATATTTGTGGTGATCACCACAAAAGATCCTGTGATCACCAAACACAGCTCTACAGATCCCCAAATCAGTTTCTAAGTGAGCACAAATATTACAACTTTGTAAGAAAATTTTCATCATTTCAACAGCTAATCATCAAAAGGAACACTAATGATCAGTAAAAGCAATCCTACTGATCACTAGCTAATACCTGGCAAAAACTGATTTTTTTTATTTAATAAAAGAAACACACACAGCCACACATACCCCTGGAGATAGTGCAGAAGCGTCTCCTTTTTGGACAGTTTCTACTACCATAGGAAACAGCCTAATTACAGCAGTGGCACATCCGTATACATAACTGGTGCTCAACAGCCCTCTCAACCCCCATCTTCATCCTCTTTCCTCTTCCTTTAGTTACGGATGTCGGGGGTGTATGTATCCCAATGTGCTATGACATTGCACATCCAAAGTAGGTCTGCAGATCGGCTGTTGCGTTACTCACTGACTCGCTACCCACGTTCTGAAGTTGGTGCTCGACTAAAATCATTAAACTTAACAACAGCTGCAGCTTGGCGGGGGTGCGACCAGTCAGATCCATACACTAGTAAAACTGAGACCATGCATCACCTATGAGCTTATTTTGTGCTGCTATTTTTCCACAAGCATCTCCTACAACACTATCAAACTCATACATTAGTGCTTTTGCTACCATCTTTGTCCACCTATTAATGATATAAGCTGCTGGAATATCTCTTAGTGTATTGGATGTGAAAACGAGCCACATATGAGCGCATAGAATCTTGTCCGAGTCGAAGAAGTAGCATGAGCACTTGCACTCAGAACTGCCCTCATTATACACCATATAATAGAACCTCATTTTGTTCTCATAGTTATGCTTGATCTCTTAGGTCCAGTCACCCTCTATGTTATTGATACCTTGCACATGGCAGTACATCCGACCGATGTATAACTGTCTCCAGAACACATTGAAGTTCGTGTGAGTGTATATGTTCCTAGCATGCTTCTTAATCTCATAGGACATCTTCAGTTTCAGAAATAATGTTAAAGAAGAATTTTCAGCCTTGCATTTATGATGGCGTTGTGACTCCACAGCATGTATAAATTTGACCCAGAATTCCACCAGGCTAAGGTTGAGACACGTTAGGGAACCAAACATAGAGTTTTGACTCTCAGAACTTGGCGTCGTCCTCAAAATACCCCTAAGAAGTCCTCTTTAAAGTAAACATGCACCCAAAGCTCTCGAATCTCATATATATGCCGTAGCTACTCATTGTCGATTAAGTCAAATCCCTCTAGCATCTCCCCCCAAGACTCCTCGAACTCGTCGGGAGAGTCCGATGCCCATATGCACCCCTTGTGCGCTCAATGAAATCCTTGCATCCATTCAGCGTGGGGCCCACCTTCTCAAGGAGGTTTCTCATGATGTGCCACATGCAGAATCGATGAATCAATGTCTCAAAAACATCGGCTATTACCTGTCTGATCGCTGGATCTTGGTTCGTGATCACTATTTTCGGCATGTGGCTGCCCATGGCAATCAGGAAGCTGTTGAATAGCCACTAAAAGGACTCCACCTTCTCAACACTCAACAAACCGGCACCAAAACAAATTAGCTGCTTGTGGTGATTTAGCCCGGTGAATGGCGCAAATACCATTGAGTATCGGTTAGTCTTGTGGGTTGTGTCGAATAATAGTATATCACTGAATATAGCGTAGCTTCTTCTGCTTAGAGAGTCTGACCAGAACATGTTCTTTAATCGGTTGTCTTCATCGACCTGATAGTTAAAAAGGAAGCCTTGGTCGACTTCCTTTTTGTTCTTCAGCACATCTATAAACATGTGCACATTTGTGTCTTTGATGAGGGCTTTCAGATCTTTGTGGTAATTTTGCAAGTCCTTCTACCTGTAGCCAATATTTTTAATACCCACCAACCTATTCTTTCAGGAGGTGATATACGTTTGACGGTCCTACATCAGCTCGCACGTTGCATACCATCTCTTTGTGGGTGGAGCTGATGTTTCTGTTTGAAGTGAGTTAACTACCTCCTACTGGGTGTGCACAGGGGGTGACATACCCCTCGTGAAATTTGATTATCTCAAACTTCCCATCGTCGGTGAACCTCAAAAGAATATGAGCTTGGCACCCTTCTCTTATCTTCGCCTATTTTCGCCTAAGTTTCCCCCATTCAGGGTCGTCTCTGGCTTTGGGCATGGCTTCGGCTACAACCGTAGCAATTTCTAGCATCTTAACAGGTTGATGAAATCTTTCTTTGGAGCACACATACTGCTTCCAAGACTTCCCTGCCTTATTCTTCCTGATAGGATAGTTATGGATACTAAAGCCAACATAAATAGTGTATCTCTTGTAGAATTCAAGGTAGTCCTCAACCATGTCAAACACCATACCCAACCTCGGCATAAGTGCCCCATCATCACACTTCGGTATCCACTCACCTTCGCTATATATCGACGAATCTATAACTACTGGCATGGATGACTCGGCATGTCCTAGGTAAACATTAGGAAAGCAAAGGGTTAGTATTAAACAACAGAAATTGTAGCCAATAAAAACTCATTAATATGACCAACGCACCAGAGTCTATCTGTGATGAAGGAACCCGTAGTGACTGCACATGGTTACTGCCTTTGACAATAACCATCTGATGACCACTTGCTGCCATATATTAGACTACGTATGTCAAAAAAAGAGTCTCCTGTAACAAGTTGAAATTTTCTAAGCAATAGACATATTATTAGTGATCTATAAGCGTAAAATTAGGCATAAAATTTTATAATATTGTTTACTAGTTCAGTCAGTGCTTATAATTCTATGCATGTAAATCCGGTGATCAGTAAGTATGCCGTTAGTGATCAATAACCATAAAATTAGTGATCACATATGTTTCTCCGTCCTAACAGCATAAAGTTTTGTCATTGTATATTTGATGATCAATAGACAAGTGTTTTGTGATCAGTTGGTTCCAAATCAGTGATACAATGACTCAGCGTTTACTTTTTTCTGATGCTTTATTAGGATCAGTGATCAATAAGCATTAAATTAGTGATTACAGTACGATGATCACTGGGGAACATATCCAGTGATCAAACAAATATAAAATTATGATAAACTCTATAAAATTGTTTATTAGTTTAGTCAGTGTTTATAATTCTATACATGTAATTTCAATGATCAGCAGGCATGTTGTTAGTGATAAATAGGCAGAATATTACTGATCACAGATGTTACTCCTTCCTAAAAGCATTAAATTATCTCCTTGCATATTTGGTGATCTGTAGACAAGTGTTTTGTGATCCGTTGGTTGCAGATCAGTGATCAAATGAGTGAGACCTCTTTTTTTTTTTTACAGTTTGTTAGGATCAATCCCTTACAATATGGTGATCACTGGAAACATACCTACTGATCACCATATATAAGATCAGTGATCAGTAAGAACAATATTAGTGAGCACACATATTGCTTAGTGTTCATTCTCAGAAGTCCCTCATTGTCCACTCGGTGATCACTACATGTGTGCTTGGTGATCAGATAGAATAAGATTAGTGATTAAGTCATGAAGTCATTAGACACTGGTACAACTTCGTAGAAAGGAGT